>JASDQU010107715.1:112517-124947 GCA_032191745.1 Picea mariana | reverse complement strand
AATATATATATATATATATATATATATATATATATAATCTAAAAAACTTAGAAAAAAAATTAAATGAAAAAAGTTAATAAAAATAAAAAATTAAAATTAAAATCTTTATATTATATAGTTTAAATATAATATAATATTAAAATATTTCAATTGAAATGTAATGTTAGTATGATTCTGCTACGTACGGACTAGGTGACAAAAATACAAAGAACAATTAAAAAAATTAGCAAAAGAACTAATAAATGATGTAATATTTGTATGGTTCGCCTACTTTCTAAGTGACATTTTTTTTTTGAGAATTTTCAGTTGTTTACCACAAGAATCTCTTTGGTTATGTTCATGGTTCTAGACGTCTTTATCATTTTAAAAAGGGAGACTACCCCCCACCATTGATAAGCTACATCTCAAAGCAAGCATTCAAAATGCAAATTGCTAAAATTCTTTTTAATCATAAATGTCAATTAAATGAAATTGTTATCGGGTATTCTTATTAGTCCATGTTGAAGGTGTAGAGGGACTATAGCGATCAATAATTCGTTGACTTCATATTAATATCTCCTTTGACTATAAATTTTTGCATCATGTCCATTGTTCAAACTATAGAACTTAAAACTTTATTTTTTATATAATAAAAAAAACCTTATATGTCATCATCTCATTGGAGAATAGATTGGAAGTCTTATTGCCAGTTTCGCTATTCCCAATGTTGTAAATGTTTAGATATCCAAAGTTTTGAGCATGGACGGTCTTTTTTAATTTTTTAACTTTTATTGAAATGTTTACATACCGAAAGTTTTGAGCATCGACGCTATTTTTTATTTATTTAATGTTTTTATTATTTCTATTTGTATTAAAATGTTTACATACCGAAAGTTTTGAGCATTGACACTCTTTTTGAGGTACTTGAATATGCATGATAGCTTAAATGTTTACATAGCACGAAACCCTTAAACATGCCTGACAACGTAAATGTTTGCACAACACGAGGCTCTTAAACAGGCCTAACAACCTTAAATGTTTACTTACATAGGCTTCTCACAATACATTTTTCCTCGAATTTTTCTATACAATGTTGCAGTGAATTTGGACAATATTGTTGTCCACCGCCACTCGCATAGCCATCATATGTTTCATACTTATTCTATGCTTGGAATGCAATTTAGTCATCATTGAAGATACATATATTGTTTATTGGTTTGTTGGTTGTTTCTTGTTCACTGGTTCGTTGGTTCGTCGATTGTTGCTTGATGTTGTTTGGTTTGACTTTGCAAGGTTGAGGTCTTGCACCTGTAGTTGGACCTGTTGGTGCTTGATGTTTGCTTTTGTTTGCTTCAAATTTGCAAAGGTTGGGGTCCTACACCCGCAGTTGGAGTTGTTTCTTCACTTTGCAGGGTTCATGTCCTGCACCCACAATTCGACCTGCGCTTCTGTCATTCATCGTTGCCGAGGAAGTTTCGATACCATAGTTTCATTTGTATTCGTTCTTTGTTGTTTATTGTTTGCACTTTGCAAGTAAGAATGTTTAAGTATTTCCACTTGCATGGCCATCATATGTTTCATATTTCTTCTATGCTTGGAATGCAATTTGGTCATCATTGAAGATACATATATTGTTTATCGGTTCACTGGTACTTGTTCGTTGGTTCGTTGGTTCGTCGGTTGTTGCTTGTTGTTGTTTGGTTCAACTTTGCAAGTTTGACGTCCTGCACCTGCAGTTCGACCTGCTGGTGCTTGTTCACTGGTTTGTTTCTTGTTGCTTGCTTTTGTTTGCTTCGACTTTGCAAGGTTGGGGTACTACACCGACAATTAGAGTTGTTTTTTGCACTTTGCAGGGTTCAAGCCCTGCACCCACAAGTGGACCTGTGGTTCTATCATTCATCATTAACGAGAAAGTTTCAATAGCATACTTTCATTTGTATTCGTTGTTGGCATTTTGCAAGTAAGAATATGTAAGTATTTATTCATCATTCTTATCATGTAGACTTTCCATAGAGGTTGGCATATATTTTTCTCCTGCTCGTAAATTTTCCTCCGATTTTTTCTTGAGGCTCTGCACCATGTGCATGCCAATGTCGTGTGCACAACTCTGATTGACATTTTTTCTAGCATTTCAAATCCCGGTCCTTTGCCATGTGCGACGAAGTGAAAATATAGCACCTATCCCGTACAGGAATCGAACCCGTGTCTTTCGCATGAAAAATACGATGTCAAGCTTGTCGCCTTTGTAGGATGTTCTTGTAGAAGAAAGCTATAGTAGGTGTAGAAGGGCTACGTATGGTACAACGGTAACTAGGTTGCACCAAAATTGCACAAATTTGGCATATCTTTCCTTCCTGCTCTTAAATTTTGCTCCAATTTTTTCTCCAAACTCTGAACCATATCTACGTTCCTTTGCAAAATGTTCTTGTAGAAAAAAAAAGATGTTGAGATGGTACTAGCAAGAGCAGTATTTCGTTGATTGCAAATTGCAATATTCAATCTCTATGTTGCTCCGCGTGCAACATTGCTAACACAATGAATGTTTTCTCAAATGCATAACAACATTTACATCTGGACGAAATTATTATCATCCTAGGATACTTTAGTGTTGACATGCTACAAAATAGTGCCATAACAAAACAATTGGAAAACTACATGTGCAATTACAATGTCCGCTTTCATTTGGTTAATATAAAACTGTACAAAACGCACTTATAGACCATATATGGTGAAATGTGCCCACATCACAATACGACCTCTTTATCTTGTACACAGACTAGTCTGACCACGATGCAATTTGTCTTCTACTTGTTATGAAAAATACATCAAAGATATTACAAAATTATATTTCCATGTCTCAAAGCATATCTGGATACTTTGTTGCACAAACCAAATCATTCAGCTACGACCATCCAACTTCTTAATATTTTCTGGCTTGTAATATATTTTGGCCATGAAAAATTCTATATAATCACAACCATGGATCAAGAAAAAGAAAGGTTCATGCTTCTAACTCTCTTTTATTCTATTCCTTTGCTTCTCATTTACTGTATGTACATATTACTTATTTTCCCTTGCACCCCAGCTTACATTCATGTTCATTGTATTTTGTGTGTTCCCACATTGAAACAAATAGAATAACTGGAGAAGACCAAGGGCCCTTTACCACGAATGTAGAAGAGGAGATACAAAGGCACATACTTCTACTCTTATTGCATATTCCATTGTTTTATATTTCATTTATTGTCTGTATATTTTTTCTACTGCTTTGCACCTAATTTATTGTATGTAGATACCACGTATCTTCCTACATAATAACTTATCTTCATGTCAAATGTATTCTCTGTGCTGCTACATTGAAATACATAGAACTGTATTTATTTTTTTACATGTCTTTCTACATACCAGGTTACCTTCATGTTCGTTGTTTTTTCTACATTGCTACATTGAAAGAAACAGATTAGTTGGACAAGAGGATGAAATATTATATGCCACATCAGAGGAAGATGAAGTACAATCTTTGAAAATGTATGCCAATTGTGATGGTAAATCAAACACGCAAAACAAGTAGGTGGATAAAATATTGGACTAGAAAATGATGATTTGGCAACAATGGGCCTTTGTTGAGACTTTTCGGTTCCGAACATTGCCCTCCCCATTCTATTTTCCCACTCTCTATTGTCCTTTTTTCCCCTCTTCTATACTTAACCGAATTTCCCTTTCTTTTTCCCCTCTACTTTCACTTTTTGGTTGCTTTGCTTAGTCGTTTTTTTTCTGAAAATGTCTAGGTGCGCGGGTTGGCGGACTCATGGGTTCACATTTATATTCATGCTTCTATATCACGAGTCTGACCGAAAACTTCCTCATTCCATACTTAGCCACTTTTTTTATCGCGGGTTCCCAGGCTGGTGGGCTCAAAATTGCACCTCTAGCTTCGGGGATTCCATGATATACAGATTGGCCGTCGGACTCCCCCATCATGCCATGTTTCGTGTTACACATTTTTGCAGTAAAAAATTCCAAGGCATACAATTTGACTGTCCGGTCCTCATATTTCCTGAGTATCCCTTGACACCCTATTTCATATTCCATATCCTTCGAGCATGTATGTGACATTCAGAACAATTATGGACAGTATACAATGCATATGCCTATTTGTTCCTTCTGATGTTCATGTACACATGCTTGCATCAGAAAAAGTTGGACTAGTGACATGGGCATGAGCAGTTAATCATCGCAAACATCAACAGAACGACAAGGCCAAAGGTAAAGATTCATACATTGTGCTCTTGATATGTTTACCAAACAAATATCCTAAGCTATTTATTCATCTATGCCATGATAAATATGGTGATGTCATCTGTAACACATACTTTGCAGTTCACAATAAGTATGGATGAGCACAAGTGAAACGTTGAACATAGTGCAAGTTCCACAGACTAAGAGGTTTGGTTACAAAACTCTGGCATGCATACTTCATCCAAGTTATGTGTCTACATGTACATTTATGCTAGGAAAAAAAAGAAAAACAAAAAAATAATGTAGACCACCATTCATATTACTTTCCCTGTTCAAAAATGTCATCAGGTCTAAACTTATAACACCCAATATACTATCAATAGAAGGCTTGAAAAACCGTCGAACTGGACAAGTGTTCGTCGAAGACATAATGGTCGTTTATAGCATGTACTTGGAAAAGGAAAACAAAACTAGATGCATTGTGTGTGCTGACATGACAGACAAGGAAGCCATAATGACTGTCACACTGACTATCCCTACACAACTTGTTCAAAAACATGCAGAACAGATCTTGCCAGGTAATGGGATATTCATTACAAATTTTAATATATTGTCAAAAACAGTATATGAACATGGTGATTGTGATCGGATTATATCGCTCAACGAAACAATTATTGTGGAAAACATTCCCGCGATTTGTTCAAAATATCCTTTCGTACTGAACACAACAATCAACCAACTTGCACAGAGCAACGACACTTACCCAATCGAAACCATTGGTGTAGTTGTCACACTCATAAGAAAACTTGGCTCACAACACATTCTCCATATAAAAGATGGAGAGTCGGACAATGACAAGGCAATGGTACCGTTCTCCATATCCGTTTTTGTCCTTTCCTTTCACATGTTCATACATCTCAGTTATGTTACACAACTCTTACATTGTTCCATGTTGTAGCTGCAATTGTTCGACACCTATTCAAATTTGTTTTCCTTAATGGAACAACAATTGCATAAAGGGAAATTTCCACTTATTCTCTTAAAAAATATAACAAAGAAAAGAGATGTTAAGGAAAGTATCTTTTGCACAACCCAAGAAAATTTGTAACAGAATTGCAAACAAACATAGTATAGGATCTCAAGAAACTAACTAGCTCCACAACTGTTGTGCGTATACATCTACAATTCCATCCACACTTTGCTCATAAAAATTGTCTTGACCAATTTTCTGCAATTTTTTTTGTTGTGCAGTTGTATATTATATTGTTCAATATATTAACTACTATGCTCACGTGCCCAGGTTGAGGGTATTTTGGTTGCAGCGAATGCGTACTCGACCCCCTTTGAGCCTGTATATGTCAAATGCAACTCTCCTGCTTCTTCCTCTGCTTTCATAAATGATGATACAATTGATTGTCTGCGATGCAGTAAAAATTGCCCTTACATATATAAACATTGCCTTAATGCTACCGTCTGAACCGTCAGCAACACAATCGTACATTGTACAATTAGACAACCTTTGTTGCAAGATGTGCTTCCTGGGTTAGCGGAATTTCCATATGAAGTATACCTACAGAAAAAGGCAAACAATGTCTACATGCTACGCGACTTTAGGATCCATAGAAAATTTACATTAAATGAGGACAATGCCATATTGCATATCGATTGAGCAAAAAAAAAAAAAATCAGATCAAGCGTTGGCAGAAAATGAAACAATCTCATGTGTATTTGTCCATGCCACCAAATGAGGATATGAATAGAGTTTTGCAGTGCCATGAAAAATTGAACTGGAAGCACATAATATTGTTCAGTCTATGAATGAGAAGCATGAGGACAAGCCCCATACAAAGTATCCAACTGTGAATAAATCAGGTCCATCCTTTGAACTGTCAAAATGGCTTGCTCCTTTGAATTTAACCATCAGGCATTTCCAATAATATTGGAAATTTGACATTGTTAGAAATGGTAATGATAGAACATAGTACTATCAAAAGAAAATGTTCATAGTGATCTTGCTTCATGGAAAAATAGTAATTGACAAATTTTCTTGGTGCCCATTTGGGGATTTGGTTATAGTTGGGATACAATGCCCAATATCTGCTGGTTTTATGTCGTCTTGTGTTTGGAAACATTTTGTTCATGTGCTTTCGTGTTGGAGTTCAAGGTTCTCATGGGCCCGGTTTATGAATTATGGTTGGATGATACATTCAAGATCTTAGCGGTTTTTCTATGATCTTAAAGAATATACAAGACCCGCTTTGCCTTTTAATGTAGGCTCTGTGAAGCAAATGTAATATGTAGCTCATTTTAGCACTTCTACTTGATCGATGAAATTACCAAAATTCATCTTCAGAAATATTTTGAAATAAAAGGATATATACTATGTGAAGTCCAATGGAACTATCATATCAACCATACAGAATTAAAATTAAAATTCTTCTTTGTTATACTTATGGTGAAGTTGACAATACAATAATTTTACTTGAACATCCCAAAATTGATTTTCATGTAGCTTTTCGATGCTTCTCTTATGCAAACACATCCTGGAAAGTATAAGCATGACTTAGTTTATCTATTCCTTGATTGAAGAGCATGTTCACCTATTTAATTCATTTTATAGTTACTGTTAAGACCATTAATGGGGCTTTGTTAACACCAATTCCCGCTTCTGAAAATTTCTCTGCCCTTTCTTCTTTCCCTCTACTTTCCCTTTATGGTTACTTAATTATTTTTCAGAAAATTTCTAGGTGTACGGGTTGGCAGATTCACGTGTTCATATTTCCACTAATGCTTTTATATCAGGAATCCGACCGACTGCTCCCCCGTTCCATATTTAGCAACTTTTTGGATCGTTGGTTCTCGAGTAGGCGGGATCAACATTGTGTTTCCATTGTTCCACCGCCTGCAAACAACACTCGGACTTCCCCGATCTACAAATTGACAACCAAATTCCCCTTTCTTTTTCTCCTTTACTTTCGCTTTTTGGTTACTTAGTCATTTTTCCAAATATTTTTCATTCTTTTATATCACAAGTCCGACCAACCGCTTCCCCATTCCATACTTGGCCACTATTTCCATCGGTGGTTCTCGGCCAGGCTTTCTCAACATTGGGCTTCCATTGTTCCACAACCTACAAACAACACCTGAAGTTCCGCGATATACAAATTGACTACCAAATTTTGTCATTATGCCATGTTTCGTGTTACATATTTTGCAGTCAAAAGTTCGAAGACATACAATTTGACCATCGAGACCTCACGTCTCCTGAGTATAACTTGTGACCATGTTTTGAAGCCCGACTGACCACTTTCCATACTTGGCCATTTCTTGGAATCTCTTTCACGGGTTGGCAGGTTCATGAAATGTCCAATGCTTAATCATTTTTCGCTATCCCCGCCACCTTCGCACTTCTTTCTAGATATGCAATTATTAAGCTTCAATGCTAATAGCTCATCCTGTAGGAACCATTAAGATTGTCATTAATGTCTGAAAGGCTCAAGGATATATGTCATTAACACGAATTAAACGAAGATTTGCAGAGGGTTGTATTATCCCTTCTGAGTGTTCATTTCAAGCATCATGGAATCTCTTTCGCACGTCGTCCGGTTGGCGACTTCACAGAATCTCCAATCCTTAATCACTCCTCACTGTCACCGCCACCTTCGCACTTTTTTTCTAAGTATGCAATTAGTAAGCTTTAATGGTAACAACTCATTATGCACGAACCATAGAGATTGCCATTGATCAACGAAAGGCTCGAGGAGATCTCTCATTGATACACATTAAACCAAGATTTGTGGAGGGTTATATTATCCCTTCTGAATGTTCATTTCAAGCATCATCTGGAGCAAATGAACATTCTCATTAACTTATGGCAGCAGTTCGACAGAATGTCTGTCCAGATACAGTAAACATCTTCGGGCATGATGACCAAAACTTCTAGTGGTCCAGGGCATATTCTTACTACTCATCTTCTTCCGCCTAGAATCAAAGAAGGAGATGGCCCCTTGGTGCATTGAGAGATATATTTCAAGCCAAATAATTCCAAGGCAACCCCCTCTGCTCAGACAACCCACCCCCCTACATTGATGGTCGACGCAGAGGTTGGTGTGGTCAATTTCAAGCCGAAAGAAGATGATCTGATGGATGATGATATGACGATGGATGATGGTAATGCAGATGTTGTTCCCACTCTTGAACCCAAATTGAAATCCACCATAACGGGGGACACTTCCCGACTTCAGGATGGCGGCCCTGACAAGACCAAAGGAAGGGGTTTAAGAAAAGAAACTGACATTGAACACAATAGCCACTTTGCAGCTCGAGAGTTTGACTCTCTCGGCTCGGATGGTGGTTTTCTCCCTCAGAGATGTATCATTTCCTTTCATTTTTAGGGTTTTGGATTGGGTTTGGATTTGTCCCTGGTGCAACATGTGTCACTGAAGTCTTTAACTGTAAGGAAATGGCCTCTTGGTGCGTCGAGAGATATATTTCAAGCTAAAGAATTATTCAATTGTGGGAACACTCTCTTGTTCTTTGGAGATACAACTAACATCTTAGGGGTGAGGACCAGAACTCCAAGTGGTGTAAGGCATATTCCTACTACTCGTCCCCTTCCACCCAGAAAGAAGTAATTTAGACCTCTGGAATTGCTCGTGCAACATGTGTCCCTAAAGTTTTTTCCTGTAAGGAGGTGGTCTCTTGGTCCCCTTTCGCCCAGAACGAAGTAATTTGGACCTCTCGAATTGCTCATGCGGGTTGCGTCCCTAAATTCTTTGACTGTAAGGAGGTGGTCTCTTGGTGTGTCCTCACTTTTAGTTTCGAGCTCTTCCGCTTGCCCTACAATGTTTTTTCTCTTCTTCCTCACGGGAAGCTTGTGAGAACTATGAATTTTACTACGAGGAGGGTTCTTATCTCCTCCTGCGTTTGAAGAATTTTGGGTTGTTTTCTTACTAGGGTGGGTTGTTGGAGCGATGTTGCGGGATGTCGTACTCTTGGCAGTGGTGGTCGGGGATTGGAAACTCTTCTCACCTGGGCCTTTTCCCTGTTATTTGTACAATTTAATGGTGCTTTACAATGTCTCTAGGTCGCTAGCATCAGGAGCAGGAGTGTTGTTGACCTGTTTCAAGCCAAAGAATTATTCCACTACGGAACCACTCTCTTGTTTCTTTGTCACCTCATGTCTTCCGCAAGATATTGATATTGTGGCAYGCAACATTGACCTTCCAAGGAGAAGACTGCAAGGAGTTCCTAAAAAAGAATGGTAATCAATTTTGTATGCATGTTCAAGAGCTTGTCGATGGCTCCTGCATGTTGTCGCACTAGATGGACAACACAATATTGTGTGCATGTTTTTTGTTTTTTTTTGTAGCTCCTCTACCTTTATTTATGACAAATATGTTCAATACTTCAGTGAAAAGAACTCAATCCAATGTCTAAGGATAAATATATATTTCCCACTATTTTTTTTTTATATATTTACTATTAAAAAAATTGCCTTGGAATCTTGGTTGGTGCTTCTTTGCTCGATTTAACACTTTTTCTCGTTTGCATGATTCAATAGTCTCGTGATTCTTAAATATTGTATTGGCTCAAGTAATTTTATCTAATATGGAGCATTGAACAATTATATGACAATGCATTGTGTCGATCCCATGAGGATTTTATGGAAACATAAATGAATTTAAGACAGTTTCAAACCAAACATTCAATTGTATTCGTAATGCAGATAGAACATAGCAACACTAAGTCACGACGCGGGAGTTGCAGCCCCGCCCAAGAAGTTTCATTTTCATCTCAACCTTGTTGAGAAAACGATCTCTTATTTATGTTTCGCTTCCTTGATTCCTTTACTCCAAAAGGAAACATTTGATTAGTTGTCCATTCCCTGGCCTCTATTTGAGCACTTTTACTTTATTAATGAAATTACCAAATTTCTTCTTCGCGAATATTTTGAAAAAAAAAATAGCAAAAAAAAGATGTATGGTAGCTAAAGTCAAATGGGGCTATGAAATCAACCACAATTTTAAAATTCAAGTTCGTCATTGTTATACTTACGGTCAAGTTGACAGTACAGTAAGTTTATTTCTAGATATGCAATTATTAAGCTTTAATGCTAACAACTCATCATGCAGGAAGTTTAATTCTAAAAATAATATTTCAAGGCATTGAACAATGTATCAAGAACACCATTGCTCCCACAAGTTGCAATAAAAACAAATCTTTAACAAATCATTTGATCACACCCTTTTTAATGATACAAGCACAATAGAAAACGAGTAAGTGGATAAAATATTGGACTAGAAAAAGATGGTTTGAGACCAATTCCCGCTTACAGAAATTGCCCTTCTTTTCCCTATTCTATACTTAACCAAATTCCCCTTTCTTTTTCCCCTCTACTTTCTCTTTCTAGTTACTTAGTCGATTTTCTGAAAATTTATAATTGTGCGGGTTTGCGAACTCGCGGGTTCACATTTGCACTCATGCTTTTATATCACGATTTCGACCGACTGCTTCCTCATTCCATACCTAGCAACTTTTTCGATAGCGGATTCCCGGGAAAGCGGTCTCTAGATTGCACTTCCATTGTTATGTGACCTGCCAACAACACTCGGACTTCCACAATATACAAATTGACTTCTAGACTCCCACATCATCCCCTCTTCCGTGTTACACATTTTGCACTCAAAAGTTCCGATACATACAATTTGATCATCGAGGCCTCACGTCTCCTAGGGAACCCTTGTCACCCTATTTTGAAGCCCGTCTAACCGCTTTCCATACTTGGCCATTTATTGGAATCTCTTTCGCAGATTGTTGGGCTGGCGGGTTCAGGAAATCTCCAATTCCTAATCGTTGTTTCATGTGCCCCCCACCTTTGCACTTCTTTCCAAGTATGCAATAACTGAGGTTTAATGTTAAAAACTCATCATGCAGCAACCGTAAAGATTGTCATTAATGAGAAAAAGGCTCGAGGCAATAGTCACACTCACTATCCCTATACAAATTGTCCAAAAAGATGCAGAAAAGATCTTGCCAAGTAATGGGATGTCTATTACAAATTTCAATATATTAGCCCTTCTTTTCCCTCTTCTATACTTAACCAAATTCTCGTTTCTTTTTCCCCTCTACTTTCTCTTTCTGTCTAATTAGTTGTTTTTTCGAAATTTTTTAACTGCATAGGTTGGTGAACTCACAGGTTCACATTTGCACTCATGTTTTTATATCGYGACTCCAGTCGACCACTTCCCCATTCCATACCTAGCCAGTTTTTCGATCGCGAATTCCGGGGCAAGCAGGCTCTAGATTCCACTTCCATTGTTTCGTGACCTACAAACATCACTCAGACTTCCRCGATATACAAATTGACTGCCAGACTCCCACATCATCCCCTCTTCTGTGTTACAGATTTTGCACTCAAAAGTTTTGAGACATACAATTTGACCGTCAGGGCCTCACGTCTCCTGGGGAACCCTTGTCACCCTATTTTGAAAGTCGTCCGTCCGATTTCCATACTTAGCCATTTTTTGAAATCTCTTTCGCAAATCCTCGAGTTGGCGGGTTCATGAAATATCCAATTCCTAATTGTTGTTTCTTGTGTCTGTCACCTTCACACTTCTTTCCAAGTATGAAATAACTAAGGTTTAATGCTAACAGTTCACCATGCAACAACCGTAAAGATTGTCATTAATGATTAAATTCCTCGAGGAGACAGTCACACTGACTATCCCTAAACAACTTGTCCAGAAACATGCAGAAAATATCTTTCCAGGTAATGGGATATCTATTACAAATTTCAATATATTAGCGAAAATGAGTTCGACCGACTGTTTCCCCATTCCATACTTAGCCACTTTTTTGATTGTGGGTTCCTTGATAGGCAGGCTGAAGATTGCTCTTACATTGTTCGACGAACTGCAAACAACACCCATAATTCCACAATATACAAACTGACCGATGGACTACCCCATTATGTCCTCCTCCGTTTTACGCGTTTTGCACTCAAAATTTCCGAGACATACAATTTGACCCTCGAACCCTCACCTCTCCCACCTATCCCTTGTAACCCTATTTTGAAGCGCGTCCGACCGCTTTTCATACTTGGCCATTCCTTACTTGCTCTTCTCATCCCCACCACCTTCACACTTGTTTATAATAATAAAAATTGTTTACAAAAACATCTCTCTCTCTCTCTCTCTCTCTCTCTCTCTCT
>JASDQU010107715.1:91181-101747 GCA_032191745.1 Picea mariana | reverse complement strand
AATTTCACCACTGGGAAAGAATAAATTCATAATAGGTTCATCTATTGTGCTCCCTGCATTGGCTTGCATGTTGGAATATGGTATCAATCAAGGGAATCGGCTTCCCCCACAACACTCTACTATTTATCTATTTGTCTAGATATTGTTAACAACAAAGTGGCAAGAGGAGCACTCTAACCTTCCAACCCTTTTTGAAGAGGGAATAATAATTGAAGACATGGGAGAGATCTGTTTGGATCCCAAGAACCTAGTATTAACAAAATTCACTAGTATGAAGGAAAGGGAAATAAAAAGGATAGGAATGTTCAATACTCCTTGTTACCCCTAGGCTAGGGGTAACTAAGGAGATGATGTCTTGAGGCTCGTAGGTTGAAGACACGGAGTGCCGAGAGCCCAGATGACCAGTTGATCCCACTTTGAGTAGACAGATCCATTCCTGTCCATCACACATCGACAACAACATAGCAATGTCCATCACACTAGCTTGGTTCACAAAGGACAACGAGTCTTTCTTCATGATGTAACAAGTATGGTCTCGTGGTAAGTGTTACTTTAATAAGTGAAGCATTTGAGCATGTTGCAAAGAGTCCTTTCTTTATTATGAAAATGTTTGCTTGCAAATTATACCTTTTTCCTTATTTCACCTTGGTGGTTGACATGGTTTCCCAGTAAGTGGGTCGCCCTTAGGGAAAGGGTTGCTACTACGGGGGGTTCCTTGAAGGGTCATTGTGTCATTTCCACTCATTTCTACCATTTTCCACACATCTTCCCTTTCATTTCCTCATCTTTTGGGATTTCGGGCTCATTGACCGCAAGAAGGGCTTGTACCTCATTTCATGGGAAGAAGGGGTTGAAGGCCCAAAGGTGTTGTAGCTGGAAAAATTCAAAATCCATAAATTATCCCTCTAGATTCTCGCCCTAAGTTCATGAGAAATGAAATGCTTCTCCATAGAAAATCAAGGACCCTTAAAAAAAAAAACAAATAATTAATAAATGTCCCTCTTGTTGGGGGAATGCATTTGCGGTGTCTTTTACTTTCCTTTCACATGGCACTCACTGTGTTCCTAAATTCAAGTGGCATTGCGGTGCTCTTTAATTTCCATTGCACATAGCACTCAATGTTTTGGATCATAATAAATTAATAAATTAAATTAATATGATCCTTGATATGTCAAGAAACCCATGCCCAAAAGTCATACCCCATACACCTCATCTTCACTACATGACTTAGAGAGAGTCTTCTTGGGAAACACTCCTTAACTTGGGGATTGGTCTACCCAATAGGACACCATGACAACCCTCCCATACTTTTATTTGGAAAATTTTATAAGGTCTTTGAGCATTTGTTTAGTTTGAAAAGGGGGGATTTAATGCACATGTTTGGGTGGTTATGTTATTAAATGTGGCTTACTTGGCATGATACATGTGACTTGTGGACTCTTGGAGGGCGTACTTGTTTTTCTTTGCAGGACCTTTCCAAGTGAAAGCTATCCATGGACGGATTATGCCATTTTTATCTTCACGAGGGGTTGGAAACCCCAGGGATGGATGTCATAGCCCATAGGATGGGAAGAGGACCCTAAACCTTTGTGTGCAATGGATGCAGAACATTTCCTTTGGAGGCACTTTGAAAACATTCAAGGATGACATCATATCCCTTTGCACTTGGACATTGGCCTTTGGAGGCCTGGGACGTCACCTTCTAATCCCTTGACGTCATGTGGAGGCTATGGTTTTGGTGGGTTTGATGGTTCCGGAGGTGATGTGGATTGAAGGAAGAAGATGCATGGCATGACACTCTAGCACATGAGATCCCGACACATGACCTTTGGAGGCCCAACGATTTGTATCTTGAGGTTCAATGTCTCACTTTGAGGCTCAATGTCACCCTTCTAAGGCATGACATGACCCTTGGGAAAGTTTTACTTTAAGTAATTTTATTATTTGCAATTTGTAAAAGAAAATAAAGGGGGTTGTCCCTCTTTTAATTTGTTGTTGACATTTTAATGTGGACAAACTGGTTTAGATGGCCTCATATAAATAGATTCCATCTCTTTTTCACTTTGGCATCTCACCACTTGAGAATTACATAAATCTTGGATTGAAATTTTCTCCCTACTTGAGCAATTCACTATCTCTTGTCTTTGGTGCAAAATGGATGGAATATTTGTCTTTTGGTGGAATAAAGGCTAGCAAATTCTCTTGAATGCTTGTTCTTAGCAATTTGGTGGAATATCTTTGATAAGTAAGGGCTTTGCATGCTATCTCTTGGATTAGGTAAGGAATTTCTACAATTTTGTGTGTTTCTGTTTGATTTCAAGGTTATTTTGTCAAACCCTTGGAGTATAAAGGCATACACCCTCCATCAAGGAATTTATTTATATTGTTATTGAAAACGMTTAAGTATTGCTACAAGGAGTAAAGAGGGTTACACCCTTGTAGAAAGACTATTGTTTCCATCATCAAATGTTCGTCTAAGAGATCGTCCACAATGTCTAAGTGTTGCACTATGAAGTCACCACAAAACAAAGTCATATGCGGCACCTTGACTCCATTGTCCACCTCATGGCATAGTTAGCCAATATTCTACACATAGTTTTCATCACATCCAAGTTTTCAAAGAGTCAAGGGAAATCACCATGCATCTACATGTCCAACCAACTCTGCCCTTTTGAGTCAAACTGCGATCAAGTACACAATTCTATCTTCCTTGGCCAAATTCTCTTCATCTTCATCTAAGTCTTCGGATATGAAATGTCCCATCTGTACCAAAAGAAGCATGTCCAAAATACCTTTCCCCATTACTTCATCACCCGATTATGTTGTTGCATCTACCAAAACAAAGTCATATGCGGCACCTTGACTCCATTGTCCACCTCATGGCATAGTTAGCCAATATTTTACACATAGTTTGCATCACATCCAAGTTTGCAAAGAGTCAAGGGAAATCACCGTGCATCTACATGTCCAACCAACTCTTCCCTTGTGACTCAAACTGTGATAAAGTACACAAGTCTATCTTCCTTGGCCAAATTCTCTTCATCTTCATCTACGTCTTCTGATATAAAACGTCCCATATGTACCAAAAGATGCACATCCAGACTACCTTTCCCCATTACTTCATCACCCAATCATGTTGTTGCGTCTACCTCTCTATGCTTTGGAATGGTTAGGCTTCACCCTCAACCATGTTGGCCAATGCAAGAGGAACGCCCATGCCCAAGTAATTTCTTCATGTTACAATCTGCATGTCCGCACAATCCTCCAAGCCAAAGAAATTTATCAACTCACCTTCTTCTATCGAGTCACCTCTCTAAAACTCAACATCTACGATGAGTGTGGCCAATGCACCCACACTCCTCAAATGTCCCAACGAACTGTCCAAAGTGTTCCAAGTAGAATAACTCACCTCAAAGAACTTCCATGACTTAGGCAAATTCGAACCAATACTTCTTCCAACCTCAACCAACAACCCTCCTAAATATCTAAGTCATCGCACAATCATCCACAAGTCACCAAGGTACACTATGCCTCATCCAATGTCCCATACCAAAGGCGAGCAAACACCACCCAAGTCATTTGGTATGTGTTCTTCCCATTCAGGTTGATTGCCAAAAATTCTTGGTCGACTTCTCTATGGACTCCATCCATCTCCTAAAACAAAACTACCTTTCTCCTCCACAAGTGTCTCATACTTTGGTACTTTCGTCGTGACTGTAAAGTGATCGCATGACCCAAAAAATATCGCTAAGGAACCAATGCACCAAGGTACCTCATCCAAGGGTTAGGAAACTCCTCAAGTCACCTCCACAACTGCATCCAAATATACTTAAGTCCACCACAAGATTAATTCAAGTAGGTCACCCCAAGGTATTTGCACATTCACCCAAGTCAAGGAATAGCAACTGCTACATGACTTCTTCGAATCTGCATCACTTGGGTCACCCTCAAATCTGTCAGTTTTCACCGCGGAAACGAATTAATATTGAATCACCAAGTCATCCAACTCCCCTTCAAAGAACTCACCACAACATTTATAAAATGCAGGAACTCAAAACCAACCATACCTTTACAACAACATTCTTGGTTGCACCCATGGTTCAAGTCTATTGTCTTGAAATCCACTTTCCCAAGCCACCGATTATCTACATGAACTCCCTTCAATCATCGTCTGCAGCTCCAAAAACTTGCATAACACCTTCACTGCGATACAAGGCTGAATCCATTTGTCCACTTTAGAAATATATCTAAGTCAAAAACTTCCCATGCAATCGATTGAACTCATCTTCAATGTCCTGCCATCTCCGCACCTTAACTGCTTCCACTTCAAGGCACCATGCACACACCACCCAACTGCTAAGCCATATTGCTGCTAACTGAATATCATAACTCTATGAACATCTACCTCATCTAAAATCTGCAGTCCACCCACTCAACCAACAACCCAACTCAACTCAATTGTTGTTCTCAGTGATGCATGACACGAAGATGTCATGATGAAAATGTGCCCAACCAACTGCTAGCTTGTTTTGAAGCTGCTCTAGTTTGCCTCGAACTGTTCACCAAGTCTGCGAATGTTTCCACTGAACTGTCTTCACAACAAACTGTGAAACCAGCTGCAATGTGCCTCAACACCATTGTTCTGATGGCGGTAGTGGTGAAGAACCAAATTTTCTCAATTACCATCTATCATCGAGATAGTGGTGAAGAGCAACCAAACAAGCTATGATACCATCTATGTCACGAAGGTGATAGAGTGGTGAAGATCTCACCAAACTGTCTTCAAAGTTCGCTTTGATACCATCTCTGTCTCGAAGGAGACATAGTGGTGAAGACATCTCTGTCACGAAGGAGACATAGTGGTGAAGAGCTCACCAAATTGTCTTCTAAGTTTTCTTTGATACCATATGTCACATCCCCACATGATGCTTTCCCGAATATTTACATCATGCACCTCTTAAGGGCGTGTGACATCGCGATGGTTCTCAATTGGCTACTTGGAAACACCAAGGATACTTCGTTCGGACTATGCCTATTCACCTAGAGCATACCCATACTCTGTTCTAGGTTACGGGTGAGTCACACTCCTACTCTAGTGCAACTCACTTGTATACTTAGATAATATTGTTAACAACTTAACACTTAGTAATTTAAGCATATATCCATGAACATGCGAAACCTAAAGAACACTTGTGAAACAAACAAGAGACACACAATTATAGTGTGGGCAACACAAGACATGCCTAACAATCGACTAAGTCTTATTATTGCAAAATAGTTACAATTATATGAGCATTACCGACTCGGTTTACAACTTGGAAAGAGTTGCACGACTCACCTCACCTCACCAAGACACTCATACACACATTCATCACACCAAGACTCATTTGTTGCAACAACTTTCACAACTCTTGTGGAGCACCCCAAACACGCATCCACCACAAACTCATTGTCTCTTCTCTATAGCAAGGCTTCACACATACTTGCAGTTATGTCTCATAGCATGCCTCACCCAAAACTGCGACAAGACTTCCCCAAATCCAAAGTCGCCTTGCTTGCTAGTAGACTCAACCCAAAGAAGGTCGCCCCAACTCTGTCCACATAATCACCTCATGGCGGCGCAAGTCCTCCCATGTGGAGAGACTTGGCCCCTTAAGGGAGCTCGCCCGCCCTAGTCGAAAACTGTCACAAAGCCTTAGAGTTTATATTGTCCTTTTTACTTGCTCTATACCTTTTTGGTTGTGCACCTTGTGTTCTTATATGGACTCCAAATGTCACCTTCGTGAATCGTCGCATCCTTTGGGTGTGTCATGCCCCTTCGCAAACCATCATACCCAAACAAACCAACACACCCCTTCATGGACCCATGTGCCCAAATGAACCAATGCACTCATCAACCTTCACGTCCCTTAGGACCAATGCACTCCAATATTGGGTGCGCTCCTCGTGTCGACGTGCCCCTTCTCTTGGTCACTTCCACCCCATGCTTCGTCACATGCTTGGGCAATCCCCTTGGCATGTTCACGCGCCCAAGGCGTCCACTTTCCCAACTAGTGAAACTTTTGGGTGTCGGAGCTAACCCCAAACTTCTTCTCCTTGAGGACTTGGGCAAGGGTGTCCGCACCCTTCTAACCGAAGGGGCCTTACAGATGGTATGATGCAAGCAACCTAATACAAATATTTTAGTATCATGAAGTCTATTTACGGACTATGCTTAAAGAAAAGTGTGAAGATTAAAGATGGAGGTACAAGGTCTATTTCTAGTTCCTGCATTGTATTTCAAAACCAAAACCAGCTAGCTCTCCTCTCATATACAAAGCAATACATCCATGATGAATATTTTAGAAAATAATAATATCAATATAAAAACTTTATGTGCACATCCTATAGCAGGCACTTCCTCTGAGAAAATAATAATATCAATGTAAAAACTTTATGTGCACATCCTATAGCGGGCACTTCCTCTAACAAGACTAGTTGCAGAACAACAAGTCCCCGCCCAGAAGGGAAGAAGGCAGAAAAAGCAATCCATGAAGACTTTGAAAATAAATCGTGTAATTATTGCATTCTAAGTAATTAATTCGCCTGGTCGGATTGGATTGATAGGTTTGATCTAATTCAACATTAATTTGTAAGCAGCCATTGTGAGCCATGAATTTTCTGATTGATTAATGCTTGTGCAAATTGCAGCCATGTTGTACGCCTACCTTTGGCACTACGTCATTCTCCCATGCAAAATCATGGTAGAATCCTTGTTTTGTGTAAGTCCACTTGAATGATTTTTGTAATGATAATTGAAAAGCAGTGCCAACCAAAACTACGATACGATGTAAAGAATAATTTGAACATCTCCAGCCAAATATTATTGATGTTAGATCAGTGTTATACAACTACTACAGTAGCTCATGATTGGCCATTTTGTTGCTCTCGTATTCTGTAAAATACTATCTGATTTTAAAATAGAGAGAGCATGCGTGTAAGAATAATATCAGAGCTTAAAATATCTAATATTCTACATGATAAATTAAAGCGCAGATTCACGGTGTGCCAATATCTTTAGTAAATTGTCCATGAAAAAGTACATCCTACCCAAAAGGAGATAAAAGGCCTTGACACTGTAAATTGTTTTCACAATGCTCTCAAAACACACACACAACCCATGAAAGTTCTTTCTTTGTCATTTTTGAATTTGAAATGGGATGTGTGAAACATTGCTAATGAAAGTTCCGAAAAGATCCGTTTATTCAATTTAATAATGGTATTTTTAATATTGGTATTTTTTAATAATTTTTAATTATTCAATTTAATTGTGTGTTAAACACATTGATTGCTTGCATATGTTATAAAAAATATTGAAGAGCCAACTACATTAATAAAAAATATTGAACAGTGAGCTTTTGAATAACAAATATTGAACAATGAGCTTGCAGATGATTTATTAAACTTTTGCTACATGCATTGCATTGCTTGCATATGTTATAAATAATATTGAAGGGCGAGCTACATTAAATAACAAATATTGAACAATGAGCTTTCAGATGATTTATTAAACTCTTTCTATGTGCATTGCATGGCATGTAGAGGTCTCCACATGGTATGCATGCTTGCATGAAGTTTGCATGTATCATATTCATACATCGCTCTACACTTGGTTTGGCTTGTGGCTCATGACCCAGGTGATGTTTAATGCAATAGGGCGGAGCAAAGGATTACTCTCAAGCAAAATAACAATCGCCTTGTTTACATATGAACTATTGTTGCAATTCCTTCTGGGCACTAAAGGATGCCTATGCAGATTGACAGATCATTTGTGCAAAGACGACCACCCTTTTCTGCAGCTCATAGGCGTTGGCTCCCACTATTTTGTCAACCTGCACATCATCTTTTATTAATAAGAAGGTGGGCATCACCTTCACATCTATTTTATCTTTAACTCCTTTCACTTCATCCACGTCAACTAACAGAAACAGGATGTCCAGATACTTCAATGCCAGATTCTGGAAGAACCATGCCATGTATTTAGAAGGCGCACACCAGTCTGCAGTAAAACGCACTACAACCTGCAATGCCCCAAAATCTTTATATAAAAAATAAAACAAAACATTTAACAGAAATAACAAACCGACGTCTTCGCCAAGGTATCCATAACGAAAATATAGAAAAGAGATATACAAAACTCTGGAAGCCGTGATTTGTTGTTGGGCATCCATGACTGACAAAGTGCTTGCTTGATGATTTTATTTGAAGTTGATATGGAGAATTTGTAGAAAAACTCAAGGTTCTCGACAGAGAAGAGAAAAGTGCGTTGAGTAGAGAAGAGGAGCTAGGCTCTTTGGTATTTTCTTAGTAAAATTCAAGCGAGTCAGTGAACGAAATGACTCTACAAGTCGAAATTCAAGCTATTGGGACTACTAGGTTTTCTTTTTCCAGGTATGACTATGGTTTTATTTGTAAATAAGACTATAAATTAAATGATTAGGGTTTTATTTGTAAACAAGAGTGTAAATTTAATATCTTACAATTTTATTTGTAAATAAGACTGTAAATTAAAAGAGTAGGGTTTTATTTGTAAATAAGAGTATAAATTTAATATCTTCTGGTAATAATATTAGTTGTTCTCCATTAATTGTCTACAATTTTTCTGAGTTGTATTTATTATTAAATTCATGTAGGTGATCTAACAAGAAGAAGATAAAATAATATTCAGCAAAAATGTTATCCATATGATATCAGAAAATGGTAAAAAATATAACAGTCAAAGATTAAGGTTGTCAATTCAGAGGGGCTCCTCCAAACTGAACATCCTAAGGATTCTTCGACACAGTAAATATGAACATTTATTTTCATGTTATTTTTAGTATCTATCAATGATAAATTAAAAATTGAATAAATACTATACTTCAATTTATTCATATGAACTTACAGGTTATGTTTTCTTACCATAGATGCTTCATAATTCTTTGGATTGTTGCCAGTGAAAACTTGACTTGTTGTTGTTGTTCTTCATATTAATGAAGAAGGTTGTGCAACAACAAATATGTGGTGATTTGAGAGCAATTCTGGAGGCTTCCTGAGCAGTTTCCACCCGAGCCTTTACCACAAACGAAATCAATTAAATTAAGCCACATGCTTAAAGCAACAAATCTGACGATCCATTTGAGAGATTCGACGATCCTTCACCTTTGTTTCTTCGCGCAAAAGATGGAAATGGTGATCGATTTTGTCAAAATGCAAAGCTTCCTTGGAAATTTAGCCCGCGCATTTGTTGTTGATGGCCTGATGGCCTATGGATTTTTCTGATCAACCAGGGTAGGAACTCCACAAGAACGACCCTGCAAAATGCGGCAAATGTGTGGAGGGCTTATCAAAGCAAAGAGACTCCAATTTCACCTTGGAGAAATCTCTCATGCAAGTAGATGAGGGTTATTCGAGACCGGATGAAGGGATACCTAGATGATGATGGATTGGGCTTGGCCTTGCGTGGCCTTATCAGCTAATTATTCATGGGACTCATCCTCCATTTATGGACACGAATCTTGCATGGTGCTCAATCTTTGTTGTTTGGCACATAACCTAACTGAAGTGAAGAGCACAAGGGAGTGAACAAGCGAAAACATTAAATGTTAAGGAACTAATGTTATCTCTGGAGATAGCATTAGTTTAGATGAAGAAATCTACACCTAATGTAATCATCATTTCATAAGTTTTAGTATCATTTCATAAGTTTCAAACTAAAGACTTTGCATACCTTCTCCTTGTGCCTCGGGAAGAGGCGAAATAAAACCACAAATTGAAAAGTTAAGATAAAAATTCAAATCTGAAATGAGAAATTATATAAAGCTCTAAAAATTTTGAGTTAACTGATTAATTTGTGTGCCTTAATAATAAATGGATGAAAAATTGATTACTAATAGTCCCTAGCCCGAAGGGCATGGACTAATAAGAAAACAATACATCCCACAACAATATGTATGAAAATAGAACAACAACAAATACCTTCTCCAGCGGTTTTATTGCACATCTATACAATTATTACACCTTCACGCCAATGAGAAGCAAATGCAAAGACCATTGAAACACGCAATGCATTCATTTTCCAGTATTAAGGTGATTTTTGTTTTCAAGGCGAGTCGCCCAATCCTCAATTTACTTCCCTTTAACGAATAACTCAAAATCGTAGTAGTCTGACAAAGGCCAACACTCATGACTCATCACTAATAATCTAAAAGAAAACATTATTTTGAGTTGTTATTATTGTTAAATGGGTCATAAGAGACATCTTTGCAAGAATTATTAAACAATTTGAAGCTACTCAAACTTCAAATGGCACATAAAAAGTACATTCATGACACATATATTTGGGCTAGAAAGAACGTAAGTGACATTAAGCTTCAATTAATCCTTGTAGATAGTTGATCTTAATTGGATCCTCGAAAACTCAAAATGGATTAGTGGTTAACTCATTAATTTATATTTTAAAGAATCTTTGTTTTTCATGCCTATTGTACACTTGATGATGTGGCATAGTGATGAGGTGGACAATGGATACATGGAAAACGATGATTA
>JASDQU010107715.1:17165-30055 GCA_032191745.1 Picea mariana | reverse complement strand
TTGAGCCTCAAAGTGAGACATTGAGCCTCAAGATACAAATCGTTGGGCCTCCAAAGGTCATGTGTCGGGGTCTCATGTGCTAGAGTGTCATGCCATGCATCTTCTTCCTTCAATCCACATCACCTCCGGAACCATCAAGCCCACCAAAACCATAGCCTCCACATGACGTCAAGGGCTTAGAAGGTGACGTCTCAGGCCTCCAAAGGCCAATGTCCAAGTGTAGAGGGCTATGATGTCATTCTTGAATGTTTTCAAAGTGCCTCCAAAGGAAATGTTCTACATCCATTGCACACAAAGTTTTAGGGTCCTCTTCCCATCCTATGGGCTATGACATCCATCCTTGGGGTTTCCAACCCCTCGTGAAGATAAAAATGGCATAATCAGTCCATGGCTAGCTTTCACTTGGAAAGGTCCTGCAAAGACAAACAAGTACGCCCTCCAAGAGTCCACAAGTCACATGTATCATGCCAAGTAAGCCACATTTAATAACATAACCACCCAAACATGTGCATTAAATCCCCCCTTTTCAAACTAAACAAATGCTCAAAGACCTTATAAAATTTTCCAAATAAAAGTATGGGAGGGTTGTCGTGGTGTCCTATTGGGTAGACAAATCCCCAAGTTAAGGAGTGTTTCCCAAGAAGACCCTCTCTAAGTCATGTAGTGAAGATGAGGTGGATGGGGTATGACTTTTGGGCATGGGTTTCTTGACATATCAAGGATCATATTAATTTAATTTATTAATTTATTATGATCCAAAACATTGAGTGCTATGTGTAATGGAAATTAAAGAGCACCGCAATGCCACTTGAAGTTAGGAACACATTGAGTGCCATGTGAAAGGAAAGTAAAAGACACTGCAAATGCATTCCCCCAACAAGAGGGACATTTATTAATTATTTGTTTCTTTTTTTTAAAGGTCCTTGATTTTCTATGGAGAAGCATTTCATTTCTCAGGAACTTAGGGCGAGAATCTAGAGGGATAATTTATGGATTTTGACTTTTTCCAACTACAACACCTTTGGGCCTTCAGCCCCTTCTTCCTATGAAATGAGGTACAAGCCCTTCTTGCAGTCAATGAGCCCGAAATCCCAAAAGATGATGAAATGAAAGGGAAGATGTGTGGAAAATGGTAGAAATGAGTGGAAATGACACAATGACCCTTCAAGGAACCCCCCGTAGTAGCAGCCCTTTCCCTAAGGGTGACCCACTTACCGGGAAACCATGTCAACCACCAAGGTGAAATAAGGAAAAAGGTATAATTTGCAAGCAAATGTTTTCATAATAAAGAAAGGACTCTCTGCAACATGCTCAAATGCTTTACTTATTAAAGTAACACTTACCACGAGACCAGACTTGTTACATCATGAAGAAAGACTCGTTGTCCTTTGTGAACCAAGCTAGTGTGATGGACATTGCTATGTTGTTGTCGATGTGTGATGGACAAGAATGGATCTGTCTACTCAAAGTGGGATCAACTGGTCATTTGGACTCTCGACACTTCGTGTCTTCAACCTACGAGCCTCAAGACACCATCTCCTTAGTTACCCCTAGCCCGGGGGTAACAAGGAGTATTGAACATTCCTATCCTTTTTATTTCCCTTTCCTTCCTACCAGTGAATTTTGTTAATACTAGGTTCTTGGGATCCAAACAGATCTCTCCCATGTCTTCAATTATTGTTCCCTCTTCAAAAAGGGTTGGAAAGTTAGAGTGCTCCTCTTGCCACTTTGTTGTTAACAATATCCAGACAAATAGATAAATAGTAGAGTGTTGTTGGGGAAGCCAATTCTCTTGATTGATACCATATTCCAACATGCAAGCCAATGCAGGGAGCACAATAGATGAACCTATTATGAATTTATTCTTTCCCAGTGGTGAAATTGCTAGCAAGAGAATGACAGTCTTCTGTTGTACTTTTAAATCATATTTACCCATGAGCCTTGTCAACTTCTCTACTATTCAAGTTTCAACAACCAGGGGCTTATTTCTATTTATTGAAAACAAAACAATAAGCTATGGTTAAATGTTTGTACCAAAACAACTCCCAACAAAGAAAACCTGGGGATCACCAAGACAATGTTTAGGGCATAATTCTTATGTTCTGGAAGTTATAATGAGGTCATAGATCATTGGCCATTTGAATTATGAAAAAAAATTTATTCTCTTATGTCCTGCAATTGAATTTGTGGTGTTGTCTCATTTGACAGCGAGCAGTAACCTAGCCTTGCATCATGTGCTATGGAGATAATATTTTTAGCAACTCCATTTTATTTCCTTGTATGCAATCTTTAGCAGGTAGCCTTATATATATATATATATATATATATATATATATATATACTTTTCATAGAATTGATTTCTTATACGCAAAATAATAACATAAATGCATTTTCACTTCATTGTACTTAATGCTCTGTTATGGACAATAGGGTTAGGATATCTGTCAAAGGATATGTTAGAACATTTTATGATGGCATTGTCTAAACATTTCGATTTTGACATTTTTCATCAGGGCCAGGATATATGTCAAAGGATAAGTTAGAACATTTTCTAATGACATTTTTTAAACATTTTAAGTTTGACATTTTTCATCAGCATCCCGTAATATAAATTTGAGCGAAATCGTAATTTTATGTTGTTTAAATTGTATTTATGAATGTATAAATGGATTCAGCATGCTGAAAAACCCTTGGACACTCAGATTACACAGATTTAACCACTCAAATCAACAGATCCAACAATTTCTCACAGGATTTTGAATTCTTCATTTTCCTTTTCTTTTTCTTTGCTAGAGGAAAAGAAATGTAAATGATTGCTTGGAGAGAGTTTTTCATCCATGTGAACCAATGCAGGGAGAGGAGAAGAGGAAATTATTATGACTGGTAGTCAATGCAACCTTGTCAAATAATTTGTCCATAACCTATCACGAAACTTGAAGATCTTGTGTTTATGTATGGCTTTTTCTTTGTTGAATTAAAAAGATAAAAATGTTGTTGTTTTGTATATCCTTGGGAAGTGTTAAATTATTATATTAATGAAGGAATATGCAAATTGGTTTTCACGCCCAAATATCCAAAGTAGAAATGAATGCACGGAGTTTTCTCATCACAACAAGTGTTGCATGGCAGCGCAGTCCTTGCCGGGTTGGAATGGGAATAAATGCACATGGATGGGGGAATAAGTAGTGGAGGGAAATAGAAACTGCAGTGGAGACGTGACAAGCAACATGAAGCACATGTGGTATCCATGCAAGAAATGACACACGGCTCCTAGAGAAATTCTGGCATTGAAACCATTTAGTTTTTGAAAGTATTTTCATTGTAATTATACTGTGTTTTGTTATTTTTACCAGTAGTTTGACTTGCCATGTTCGGAAATTTCCGTTCCTACCTTGCATGTTTTATCTCTTCAATGTATTTATGAAATTAACTCATAATGATTTATGTATACTTCCAACTGGTTAGAGTTAAGTACAATTTTCATAGTCACTTCTTTAAATAGATCATCTGGCTTGTGTGTCTCTATATGTGTTAGGATAAATAAAATTATATGTGATGGCAAAGAAACAAATATACATTTTTTGAATCCTACTGTGTTCTTATAGATGTGGTACTCCTCTATAAGTTTTTGTTTTTTGAAATAAAGGTTTCTGGAAAATAGGACCAGGAATCACATACATTAAACATTCAAATTAAATAAACATAATCTCTTGACATTCAACATAATTGAAGATAAAAATTTCTGAGCACATAAATATAAAATAAGATAAAAATAGTTCTCTTTGAAATATATCAAAAAAATAATATTGTTTGTTACATATTCTTGGAAATTTAAATGCATTTGTCATATAGACTGGGATTGGGGCTTCCACAGACCATAAAAGAAATATGTACAAGGAATTGGACTGTAGAAAGAAGAAGTGGGCGAGGGTAGAGAGCAAGGCCTGAAAAGAATAAATTGGAAGGTATCAGTATTTGCTTAGACATTTCTATTTAAAGAGGTGGAATAATTGGATTGATAAACAAAACAAGATGTGATCATTATAGAATTACACTGATGGTATATATCTCCCCCTTTTCTATTTGCTTGCAGATGCCTTTTGATTGATGTCGTCGACGACTACTGGAATCGTGCCAACTGCCTGTTTCCCTTCGACGGTGAGCTTGTCAATTGCCCTTTGGAGCCATTCTTCAATGTAGCCTCTCGTGGGGGCCACGTTGATTTCATCCCAGATTTTTATGTTGGAAATCTCATTTTCTAATTCCCTTAGATCGATAGAAATATTACGCAAAGCTTGATCAATTTCTTCATTTTGAACCGAATAATCGACTAGACAGTTTTCCATGTCATCTTCACCATATTCAAGGATGTTGTAAAACTTTTCTCAAGACAACCCCTTAAAAATATCAACTTGTTCATCGAAGGCTTGCTTGGTTAATGGAAAGGAGTTGACGATTAAGTTGGGGTGGGGTCTTGGAACTCATTGGTACTTCTGGCTAAGTCTATTTCAGTCGGCTTTTTGAATAATTCTTATTTCTTTGATATGGCTTGTTCACATGATTGGACAATGAGATGCAGGTTCTTCACTTTCTCTTTCCAACATGCATTTAATTGAGTGATCTGGTTTGGGGAGGGGATATCTTCTTGCCTTCTTCTCATATCTATCATGTTGCTGACATGGACGCCAAAAGGGATGATCGTGTCAATATAGAAACGTTCTTCATTTTTAAAATCCTCTTGCAAATGTTCATGCAAAGCATGTGCCCTTGTTCCAAGGGAATCCATACTTTGTGATGTTTCCCAGCCCTGAGTAATCAACTCCATTCTTTTCTTGATATTATTCTCCACATAGCCTCTCCACAATGCGAGGAGGCTGGAGGGTCCTTTTAACTTGGTTGCAGGGGTGGCAGGCATGGTTAATGCTAAAGGACTGGCAAGCAATTGCATAAGAATCAAATCTTCCTCCAATTCCTTGACTCGGTCCTTTAGTCTGGCATTCTTGGCTTCAATGCCTCTAATGGAATCATCAAGAGCATCTCCGATTTCTCGATGAAGTCAGGATATTTGGGACCACCATATGTTCCTAAGGTTAATCTGTGAACGAAATTTCTCTTTCTTGTTTCTTACATCTCTCTTTTCAATAATTAAATTTTTAGACTCGCTGTAAAAAACAATGCTCTGAAATAAGAAGGATTCATCTTCGTAAAAAATTTCGGTCTCAACTATTTCCATTGGGGGACTATGTTGGATCGCATCCCGGGGCTGATCAGTCTCAAGTTCCATGCCTTCACTTTCAATTTCGAGATCTTTCGCTGGCCCCACAATTTTT
This sequence comes from Picea mariana, assembly GCA_032191745.1. Lineage (NCBI taxonomy): Eukaryota > Viridiplantae > Streptophyta > Pinopsida > Pinales > Pinaceae > Picea > Picea mariana. The sequence continues at coordinate 24,725 of JASDQU010107715.1, read as the reverse complement.
TTTCTCTTCTTCTTCATAGGAAGCTTGTGAGAACTATCAATTTTAGCGCGAGAAGGGTTCTTATCTCCTCCTTCGTTTGAAGAAATCTGGGTGGATTTCTTACTGGGGTGGGTCGTTGGAGCGATGCTCTGGGATGTCGTGCTCTTGGGAGTGGTATCCGGGGATTGAACACTCTTCTCACCGGGGCCTTTTCCTTGTTGTTTGTACAATTCAATGGTGCTTTGTAATGTCTCTAGGTCGTCGGCGTCAGAAGCAAGAGTGTTTTCTTCATTGTCTATGTCTTCGTTCAGGTGTGTCTGGATAAAAGAATTGTTGAAGCCAACTGCTAGTAAATGTTCTAAAAAAATTCCATTACGGTCGGACCCTCTTAGCCTTTCAACATATTTTAGGTTCAAGTTGTTGAAATGGCCTATGAATTCATCAATTTTGTTGACGTTCCTCAACATGAAGTCCCCGAATTTCCAAGGCAGAGGAATGAACTATTTTTTTCTCTTCTCATGGAATAAATGCAACCAATAGTTGTATTGCCTTGCTATTTCTGTAACAAACATTATGTCCGTATGTGACATGGAAGGAAAGTAGGATTTTCCTTGGAGACAAAAACCATTATCACACTGTAATTATCCATTTGTTCAAGTGCCCCTCTCATGTCCAAAAACTTGGTTTCCTAGTCAGACATAAAGGGAGCATCCTTTCCTAACAATAAATCTTTGAAAACAGAGACAAATTCATTAAAAACTTCATAAAAACAATCGGAGGTCTTGTGCCTCCACAAGGCATGGTACCAGAAGGTTACTGGGTCGAATTCACAGTTTAGCTTCTTGGACACAGACAGTTTTGGAAATAGACAACAATGCGTTATCGCGAAAACCAAGTAGGATGACATATAAAATTTATTCTCCTTTTTGAATCATGGCAATTGGGAACAGATTTCAATGGAAATTAGCTTCCCCCAATAAAAAATGGCTTGTTCCTTGACTGTGAAATACAAAATATAAAGAACCATGTGGGAAATACTTGTTGTGGATTCCTGTCTCGTTATTCTTGTAAACAACCAGGCAATTTCCCGGTACGGATTTCTAAATGAACTAACCTGCAAGCTTGTGATATATTTAGGAACTATCTTCGGGTCTTCTAGGAACTCAGGCAAGAGGTCCAACCCATTGCCATGATTTTTTATGAGCTGTTTGGAGTCTTCTCCTCTGAAGGTCAATATTGGCTCCGACAATATTAACATCTTGCGAAAGACCCGAGGTGACAAAGAAACATGAGAGTGGTCCCGCAGTGGAATAATTCTTTGGCCTGAAACATATCTCTCGACGCACCAAGAGACCACCTCCTTACAATCAAAAAATTCAGGGACACAGCCTGCACGAGCAATTCCAGAGGTCCAAATTACTTCGTTCTGGGCGGAAGGGGATGAGTAGTAAGAGTATGACCTGGACCACTGGAAGTTTTGGTCCTCACGCCTAAATATGTTCATTGTATATCCATAGAAATGTTGTCGAGTTGGTGCCATAAGTTTAAGAGAACGTTCGTTTGCTGCAGACGATGCTTGAAATGAACAGTCGAATGATATAATATAACCCTTCACAAATGTTGGTCCAATGCGTGTGAATGGGAGATCTCCTCGAGCCTTTCGCTCATTAATCACAATCTCTACGGGTGTTGCATGATGACCTGTTACCATTATATATTAGTAATTGCATACTTAGAAGTGTGAAGGTGGTGGGTACAACGAAGAGAAATTAAGGATTGGAGGTTTCATGAACCCTCCAACCCGACGATGTGGGAAAGACATTCCATGATATTTGAAATGAATACTCAGAAGGGATAATATAACCCTCCGCAAATATTGGTTTAATGCATATTAATGGGAGATCTCCTCGAGCCTTTCGCTCATTAATGACAATCTCTACGGTTCCTCCATGATGAGTTGTTAGCATTAAAGCTTACTAATTGCATATTTAGAAATAAGACCTTTTTTTTGTATATATGTGTGGTTCCTCCATGATGAGTTGTTAGCATTAAAGCTTACTAATTGCATATTTAGAAATAAGACCTTTTTTTTGTATATATATGTGTGTGTGTGTGTGTGTGTGTAATGTGTTTATAAACATTTTTATTTTATTTTAAATAAGACTCTTGTATATATATATATATATATATATATATATATATATATATAAGAATGTTTTTATAAACAATTTTTTTATTATAAACAAGTGTGAAGGTGACGAGGACAGGGAAGAGCAGTAAGGAATGGCCAAATATGAAAAGCGGTTGGACAGGCTTCAAAGTAGGGTTACAAGGGATACTCAGGAGAGGTGAGGGCACGACGATCAAATTCTCTCTCTCTCTCTCTCTCTCTCTCTATATATATATATATATATATATATATTAATGTTTTTGTAAACATTTGTTTATTATAAACAAGTGCGAAGGTGGCGGGGCCGGGAAGAGAAAGTAAGGAATGGCCAAGTATGAAAGATGGTCGGACGAACTTCAAAATAGGGTTACAAGGGATACTCAGAAGAGGTGAGGGCCTGAGGGTCAAATTGTATGTCTCATAAATTTTGAGTGCAAAACGCGTAAAATAGAGGAGGGCATGATGGGGCAGTCCAACGGTCAGTTTGTATATCGCGGAATTCTGGGCATTGTTTGCAGGTCGCCGAACAATGGAAGCACAATCTTGAGCTCGCTTGTCCAGGAACCCACAATCGAAAAAGTGGCTAAGTATGGAATAGGGAAACGGTCGGTCGGAATCGTTTTCGCTAATATATTGAAATTTGTAATAAATATCCAATTACATGGCAAGATCTTTTCTGCATGTTTCTGGACAAGTTGTGTAGGGATAGTCAGTGTGACCGTCTCCTCGAGGATTTTACTCATTAATGACAATCTTTACGGTTGTTGCATGGTGAGTTGTTAGCATTAAACCTCAGTTATTGCATATTTGGAAAGAAGTGGGAAGGTGGCGGACACAGGAAACAATGATTAGAAATTGGATATTTCGTGAAACCACCAACCCGAGGATCCATGAAAGAGATTCCAAAAAATGAATATGTATGGAAATCAGACAGACGAGCTTCAAAATAGGGTTTCAAGGGTTCCCCAGGAGATGTGAGTCCCCGATGGTCAAATTGTATGTCTAAGAACTTTTGAGTGAAAAATGTGTAACACAGAAGAGGGGATGATGTGGGAGTATGGAAGTCTGGGTATTGTTTGTAGGTCACAGAACAATGGAAGTGCGATCCAGAGTCCACCTGTCGGGGAATCCGCGATCGAAAAAGTGGCTAGGTATGTAATGGGGAAGCCATCGGTCGGAGTCGCGATATAAAAGCATGAGTGAAAATGTGAACCCATGAGTCCACCAACCCACGCAGTTAGACATTTTCGAAAAAGCGACTAAGTAACTAGAAAGAGAAAGTAGAGGGGAAAAAGAAACGGAAATTTGATTAAGTATAGAAGAGGGAAAAAAAGGACCAATATATTGAAATTTGTAATAGATGTCCCTTTACCTGGCAAGATATTTTTTGCATGTTTATGGAAAAGTTGTATAGGGATAGTGAATGTGACTGTCTCCTTGAGCCTTTTGCTCATTAATGAAAATATTTACAGTTGTTAACATTAAACCTCAGTTATTGCATACTTGGAAAGAAGTGAGAACGTGGCGGGCACAGGAAACAACGATTAAGAATTGGAGATTTCCTGAACCTGCCAACCTGACGATCCATGAAAGAGATTCCAAGAAATGGCCAAGTATGGAAAGCGGTCAGACGAGCTTCAAAATAGGGTGACAAGGGTTCCCCAGAAGACGTGAGGCCCCAACGATCAAATTGTATGTCTCGAAACTTTTGAGTGCAAAATATGCAACACGGAAGAGGGGATGATGTGGGAGTTTGGAAGTCAATTTGTATATCGCGGAAGTCTGAGTGTTGTTCGCAGGTCACAGAACAATGGAAGTGCAATCTAGAGATCGCTTGCTTGAGAATCCCCGATAATTTTTTATTATAAATAAGACTTTGTTATGTATATATATATATATATATATATAGAGAGAGAGAGAGAGAGAGAGAGAGAGATGTCTTTGTAAACAATTTTTTATTATAAACAAGTTTGAAGGTGGTGGGGTTGAGAAGAGAAAGTAAGGAATGGCCAAGTATGAAAAGTGGTCGGACGCGCTTCAAAATAGGGTTTCAAGGGATAGGCGGGAGAGGTGAGGGTCCGAGGGTCAAATTGTATGTCTTGGAAAATTTGAGTGCAAAACGCATAAAACAGAGGAGGACATGATGGGGCAGTCGATCGGTCATTTTGTATATTGTGGAATTCTGGGTGTTGTTTGTAGGTCGCCAAACAATGTAAGCGCAATGTTTAGTCTGCCTATCAAGGAACCCACAATCGAAAAAGTGTCTAAGTATGGAATGGGCAAACGATCGGTCGGACTCGTTTTCGCTAATATATTGAAATTTGTAATAGATATCCCATTACTTGGAAAGATCTTTTCTGCATGTTTCTGGACAAGTTGTAGGGATAGTCAGTGTGACTGTCTCCTCGAGGAATTTACTCATTAATGACAATCTTTACGGTTGTTGCATGGTGAACTGTTATCATTAAACCTTAGTTATTTCATACTTGGAAAGAAGTGTGCAGGTGGCAGACACAGGAAAAAACGATTAGGAATTGGATATTTCATGAACCCGCCAACCCGATGATCTGTGACAGAGATTCCAAGAAATGGCTAAGTATGGAAATCGGACGGACGACTTTCAAAATAGGGTGACAAGGGTTCCCCAAGAAACGTGAGGCCCTGATGGTCAAATTGTATGTCTCAGAACTTTTGAGTGAAAAATGTGTAACACAGAAGAGGGGATGATGTGGGATTCTGGCAGACAATTTGTATATCGTGGAAGTCTGAGTGATGTTTGTAGGTCATGAAACAATGGAAGTGGAATCTAGAGCCCGCTTGCCTGGGAATTCGCGATTGAAAAAATGGCTAGGTATGGAATGGGGAAGTAGTCGACCAGAGTCGTGATATAAAAACATGAGTGCAAATGTGAACCTGTGAGTTCACCAACCTGCGCAGTTAGACATTTTCGAAAAAACGACTAAGTAGCCAGAAAGAGAAAGTAGAGGGGAAAAAGAAATGGGAATTTGGTTAAGTATAGAAGAGGGAAAAGAAGGGCTAATATATTGAAATTTGTCATAAACATCCCATTACTTGGCAAGATCTTTTCTGCATGTTTCTGGACAATTTGTATAGGGATAGTGAGTGTGACTATTGCCTCGAGCCTTTTGATCATTAATGACAATATTTACGGTTGTTGCATGATGAGTTTTTAACATTAAACCTCAGTTATTGCATACTTGGAAAGAAGTGCGAAGGTGGGGGGAACATGAAACAACGATTAGGAATTCGAGATTTCCTGAACCCGCCAACCCGACAATTTGCGAAAGAGATTCCAAGAAATGGACAAGTATGGAAAGCGGTTGGACGGGCTTCAAAATGGGGTGACAAGGGTTCCCTAGGAGACGTGAGGCCACGATGATCAAAATTGTATGTATCGGAAATTTTGAGTGCAAAATGTGTAACATGGAAGAGGGGATGATGTGGGAGTTTGGAAGTCAATTTGTATATCGTAGAAGTCCGAGTGTTGTTTGCAGGTCACATAACAATGGAAGTGCAATCTAGAGATCGATTTCCCGGGAATCTGTGATCGAAAAAGTCGCTAGGTATGGAATGAGGAAGCGGTCGGTCAGAATTGTGATATAGTTGTGAGCAAATATAGTAGAGGATATGAAGAAACTAGCTAGCTCTACAACTATTGTGCGTATACATCCACAAAATCATCCTCAATTTGCTTATAGAAATAGCCTTGAACAAATTTTTGCGCTCACTTCTCTAGCCGAGAGAAGTGANTAGAGAAAGGATCTTTTGGACAACCCAGACAATGTTTGTAACAGAGTTGCGAGCAGATATAGTAGAGGATCTGAAGAAACTAGCTAGCTCTACAACTATTGTGCGTATACATCCACAAAATCATCCTCACTTTGCTTATAGAAATAGCCTTGAACAAATTTCTGCGGCATGTTTAATTTTTTATTTTTTTTAAAGGGGAGGGGGGGTGCAGATGTGTATTATATTGTTCAATGTATTAATTCCTATGCTCGCATTCCCAGGTTGAAGGTGTTTTAGTTGCAGCCAATGTGTACTCAACCCCCTTTGAACCTGTATGTGCAAAATGCAACTCTCCTGCTTTTGCCTCCGATTTGATAAGTGATGATACGATTGATTGTCTGTGATGCGATGAAAAATGTACATATATATATGGACATTATGTCAATGTTGTCATTCGAACCATGGGCAACACAACCGTGCATTGTATGGTTAGGCAACCTCTGTTACAAAATGTGCTTCCTAAGTTGGCAGAGTTACAAATTCACCTTAAACGAGGACAATGCATTTTTTCATATCGGTTGAAGAAGGGAAAAACAAATATATCAAACTTTGACAGGAAACGAAAATACCTCATGTGTCTCTGTAATATTTCTTCAACATCCAAATGAATGTTCTTCGGACTTGGCTAGTTGGGATTGCACGCGCATAAGATTGTTCGGTCCAAAAAATGGGAAGCATGGCAGCAAACCCCATATATCCCATGGCCCCGGTTATTTTCTAATGGGAACATATACTAGATGCAAGAGAAAACGAATGCGGCGACGTCTTTTCTTTGTATATCAAATTTTTTGGTGCAAAGTTCGATGGGTCCTGCTCTATGGAACCTTCTGGGAACTTGCTTGCAGCCTTTGAAGTTTGGTTGGTTCTTGCTTATGTGCTTCATCTGTCAATTTTTATACTGCGGAACTCCAAGTGTTGTTTGGAGGACACGAATAATTGAATCTTTTAGCCAGCTGGCCCGCAAATCTGCCTGATAATTTCTATGGCGTTGTGACGCAAATGTAGTATGTGGTTTGTTTTAGCAGATTTTCTTGATCGATGAACTTGGTAAAATTATTGTCCTAGAATAATTTGAAATCAACAAATATATACTGTGTGAAGTGCAATTGTGCTATCATATCAACAAGAGGCCCTTAAAATTCAAATTGGTAATTGTTTTGGCATTTTTGCTTAATCGGTGAAATCGGTAAAATTAATGTCCTGGAATAATTTGAAATCAATGAATATATATTGTGCGAAGTGCAATTGTGCTATCATATGAAGACGAGGCCCTTAAAATTCAAATTGGTCCTTGTTATGCTTGCGGTGATAGAATTTTAAAAAAACTTTATTTTGTTTCCTTCATTTTTTTTAAAATAAGCGATTTAACATCCTTTGATAATTTTATGTAATTTAATTGTACAATATCAATATTTAATATTAATAATTTAGTATTTGAAAATAATGTTCTTAGATAAAGTTAGATAGGATGACCATCCGTAAACAATTGCAATATTGAACCCACCAGTCCCGGAGTCTTGTCGATTTGTATGTCGCGGAACTCCGAGTGTTGTTTGGAGGACACAGGACAATAGAAGTGCAATGTTGAGCCAACCAATCCG
>JASDQU010107714.1:97019-119384 GCA_032191745.1 Picea mariana | reverse complement strand
TCAGTTTGGCCATCTGTCTGTGGGTGGAAGGCCATGGATTTGGTGAGCTTGGTGTCCAGCAGTGACCAGAGGCTCGACTATAATGTGCTGAGAAATCAACTGTATTGATCTAAGACAATGGTTTGTGGGATTCCAAAATGTACCCAGACTCGTTCAAAGAAGAGCTTGGCAGTGGCCTCTACTGTGATGTTCTTCTTCCAGGCAACCAAAATCCCCATCTTAGAAGAGCGATCAACAACCACAAAAACACAGTTGTTTCCCCGCTTGGTGGATAGGAGGCCCGACATGTAGTCCATTGAGATGGATTCCCATGGCCTATCAGGAATAGGAAGAGGGGTTTACAGGACCTGTTTCTTAGTGGTCGGTTTGGCAATCATGCAGGTAGTGCAGGACCTGATATACTTCCTGACCTCCTGTCGAAGTTTCAGCCAGTAGAAATGTTTCTGTAGCATCACCACTGTCTTTTAGATGCCAAAGTGTCCTGCCACCCGACTGTAGTGGGCTTCCCAAATCAAATTCGCTCACTCGCTTGAGGGAACACAGATATGGCCCTTACGACAGAACAACCCATCCTGAATATGGAAATTATTAACAACTACATTTTCCCCCAACATTTGGTAGGTGGTGGCAAAGTCTGGGTCTGTCTTGTAGAGTTGGGGCCATCACGAGGTCTCATGGCCACAAGAGTCTAGCACCACGGTGAGTGTCACGACTGGAAGTTTTCTAAGGAAATCAACGACGCGATTGGTGCTTCCTGTTTTATACTTGATGTTGAGGTGGAATTGTTGCAAGTATGTGGACCTCTTTTGATGGAATTCATTCTGCAATTTTCCTTGTGTCTGCATGAACTGAAGTGGCTTATTATTAGTGTGGATGACTGTCTTCTTCCCAAGAATGTAGTGTCTCCATCGGCTGTAGGCTTTCACAATGGAGTACATTTCTTTGTCGTAAGTAGGGTACTTATGAACAAAATATGATAGTGTCTTACTATGATAGGCCACAGGGTGGCCATGCTGAGTGAGAACGGAACCCACAACATAGTTGAAAGCATTTGTCTCGATCTCAAAGGGTTTTTGTAGGTATGGGAGTGAAAGTACTGGGGTTGAGCATAAACACTACTTCAAATCATCGAACGCTTGATGTTGGGACCGCCCCCATGCAAATTTCGCCTTACCACCACCCTTTGTTATTTGGCTGAGGGCCCATGCAATATGGGAGAATCCCAACACAAACCTGTGGTAGAAATTGCCAATGTGCAAGAAGCTCCGGAGCTTAGTGAGTGTCGTTGGGGCTGGCCAGTCACGGATGACTTGGATATTGGCTGGGTCCACATCTATGCCATGTTGATCAATGGTGTAGCCCAGGTAATGGACCCTGTCCATGAAAAAGGAGAATTTTTCCAAGTTGGCATATAGCTTGTGTTGTCGTAGGGTGTGTAGAACCTGCTAAATATGTTGCAAGTGTTTGGCCGAAGTCTTGTTGTAAATGATAATTTCATCAAGATACACCACATTTGTCATCAATATCAACCTCATGAAAGTGGCTGGCACATTTTTCAAACCAAAGGGCATGACCAACCATTCAAAAATGCCTTCCTTTGACTTGAAGGTGGTCTTCCATACATTTGTATGTTCTATCGGGACCTGGTGGTATCTAGACTTCAGATCAATCTTACTGAAGTATTTGGCCCCCGTGAGTTGATCAAGGAGGTCGTCGATTCAGGGAATTGGGTACCAGTTTCTGAATGTGATTTTATTCAAATCTCGGTAATCAATGTATAGTTGCTAGGTTCCATCTTTCTTTTGTTCCATCATGATTGGGCTTCCGCAAGGCGATGAGCTGGGATGGATGTGCCCCTTGTGGAGTAGCTCTTAGATCTATTGCTTGATCTCCTCCTTCTCTAACAGAGAGCGATGATAGACTGGCCCATTAGGCAGTGGTGCATTGGGGGTCAGATCGATGGGGTGCTTGACCTAGCAGTGCAGAGGTACCCCGGTAGGTGAGAAGAAGATATCTAAGTATCCTTCCATGACCTTGTATACTTGCTTCTACTATGTGGAGAGGTCAGTCGTAGAGACCCTGGATGTGGCTGTGATCCTTCACTTATTCTGAGAGAGAATTGCGAAGAATACAAGCTTCCCCATCTGAGAGATGACCTTCCTGCATTGCTTAGTAGAGATCAAGGAAATAGCACTAGGTGGGACTGCCTCGGGTATCCTGTACAATTTCCTGTTCAAAGTAATAATAAAACTACAAGGCCTAGACTCATATACATCATGACGTTTCCATAAATAAGGTTGGCCCAAAAGAACATCACAAACTCCAAGAGGAGTAACATCACACAATAACTCATCTTTGAAGGGCTTGATGACATATGACAGTCAGCACTGTTGGCTGACGTGTAGATGACTTCCTTAGAGGATCCATCCAATGGTGTAGGGTTGGGGGTGCGGCGTTGTTGGCAGGGCCAACTGCTTGATGACCTCTTCTGAGATGAGATTCTTCTGGCTACCACTATCAATGATGAAGTCCAGTGGGGTTCCTTTTACCCACATATGTGAATGGAAGAGGTGTTCTCCTTCTTCTAGCTCATATAGTTCACCATGATAGAGCTTGGTGGTAGAAACGGTGGCACTGGGTTCCACGTCAATGATCCATCTTCCCCTTTCTGGTTCTAGTTCAGAGTCAGAATCCACATCTGACTCAGATTCTTTCACTTCGACCACCAGTGACTGCTTTGAGTGACATTCAATAGTTTTATGCCAATGGATCTTATGGAAGTCACACCACTTCCTAGTATATTTATTTGTCTTTTCAGTGTCCTTTTCTTGTGGCTTGGACTGGTTGTCTTGATACTGTCCATCTTTGCTCTGTCCTTTGTTCTGTGGGTTGGTGCATCTTTTGTTTGAGCTTCTGCTCGATTTTGATGTCATATCAGTAGGCCAAACCCAAAGATGAGATGTCCAAAAATTCTATTTCAGTCTGGATGTATCTATGCAGAGCACCGCGGTACTTGAGCACTAGATGTCACTTTGAATCTTTGATACCCACCTTGGTGCGCAAGGTATGGAAGATATTTGTGAAATCTGACACTGCTTGGTCCCTTTCTTGCCGCAATGTAGTCCATTTGGTATACAGTTCATCATAAATTTCGACAGGGTAGTATTGTTCCTTAATAGCATCCTTGAAGGATTCCCAGGTGGTCGTGACTGTAAATAATGAGGGTTCCTCTATTTCCTTTTGCTCACTAAAAGTTTCCCACCAATATTTGACATAGGGAATGACTTTGAGGAGTGAAAAAGTAATATTTTATTTATCTGTGTCTATCTAACTTTCAAATATAGGAATATTGAAGTTTATTTGTACCTTGGAGGGGGCGGTGCCTCCGCTCGAAGAATATGCGTCACCTGTTGGTAGCTGCCGAAGGATTTGTGTGAAACTATCCATCATCTCATTCCTCTGTTGCATGAGGGATTCCTCAATCAATAGTTTGAAAGGATATCTTGTCCCATCATCTTTATTTTCTCCTGCCATGAGAGGTCACTTGGGCATGCGAGAGATTTTGTCCTCAAAAGAAACAAGCTCGAGACCCAACTCTTTGCACTCCGACCTAGTTGGGGACATGCATTAAGACGACAAGGAGCAGACCTCTCTGATACCATTGATCCAGATTTTATGAGAAGAAAAAAATGACTACAGATTATTAATAGGTGCTTAACACAAAATAACAGAGATACTGTAAAACTAGTTTTCTATTCAATAACGAAATAAGTTGAAACTGTAAAATGCAACGAAAACAAGCTTGCTAGAATGGTGGCGGCTTATCTCTGAGAAGAGATGGGACGGCTGCACTCATTCAAAAGAAGAATATTACAATGAGGATATGAAGGCCTTTTTACAATAAACAGTAATTTCAAAAACCCTAGGCATCCAAAAACCTAACCCTAGGAGATGAAGTGCCAAAAGTCATGTGGGCCCCATTTGGGTAAGTTAGTACATTAACTTCCCAGGATCGTAACTTTTGCATATGATCTCCGTTTTAGGCATATGATAGCCCGTTGGAAAGGTATCATTGAGGATATTCATTTTGGGGCCTCAATCATGCCTTAGACTATCATTGAGTTGGGTCGATTCCAAAAAACCTTCATTTAGGCCCTCAAAATGGCCCCAGAAGTTAAAACTGCTAAAAATAGTAAATTGCCAAAATTGCTAGAAAACTATTTTGAGCCAGTTGGAAAAGATGGGTTGCCACCGATATCCACCTAGATCAATCCTCCCTCCTTAGGAATAAATGGTCTCCATTGCATTGAGGTCCCCCATCAGATGAGGAAATTTCTACTGAATCTTGCCTCAGGTGAGCCACTTGCCTTGGTGCAGGAGCTCCCCTGCTTTGACGACTCGATAAAGATGGATATTTTGTTGTCAAGTTACCTTGATATGTGTGTCCACAATATGATCATTGGATGCCTATTGTATGTAGTCAGGGTTGAGCTTATTTGGTGTCATCTTTTCTACTACTTCTAAGGTGTCCAATAATGGTGGGAAATAAGGGCGAAGGAGTTCCACGTTGAACACTGGGTGCAGGCCAAGGAAAGGAGGAATGTTGAGATAGAAATAATTATCCCCCATAGCCTTGGCGATGGTGTACGACCCATAATGGAGTGGGAGAAGCTTTCGATGGGGTCCTATAAGGCGTTCTTTCTGCAAGTGCAACAAAAAATTTTCACCCACCTGAAACTTATGTGGCACCCGATGTTGATCATGGCACTGTTTGTACTTGTCATTGGAATTTTGTAGGATATATTAAACCTATTGGCATATTTTCTAGATCCTCTCAATGAACCGGGTGGATTTGTCATCTTTAGTTGGAGTAGGATATGAGTCGGTCAAGGTGACCACAAGGGGAAGTGCAACATCTATGGGACCCAATGGTTGGAATCCCAACCCCACCTAAAAGGGGTTGTGGTCAGTTGAGCTATGCAGGGCTCAGTTGTAGATATTATTTTCATAGGGAAGAATCTCATCCCATGTGAGAGGGTGTTTTGAATTATACATGTGGAGGATATGCACAATCATTTGATTTACGACCTCGTTTTGGCCATCTATCTGCGGGTGGAAGGCCATGGATTTGGTGAGCTTGGTGTCCAGCAGTGACCATAGGCTTGACCAAAATGTGATGACAATGTTTTGTGGGATTCCAAAATGTACCCAGACTCGTTCAAATAAGAGGTTGGCAGTGGCCTCTGCTGTGATGTTCTTCTTGTAGGCAACCAAAATCGCCATCGTAGAAAAGTGATCAACAACCACAAAAACAGAGTCATTTCCCCGCTTGGTGGACAGGAGGTCCAACATGTAGTCCATTGAGATGGATTCCCATGGCCTGTCAGGAGTAGGAAGAGGGGTGTATAGGCCCTATTTCTTAGTGGTTGGTTTGGCAATCACGCAGGCAGTCTAGGACCTGATATACTTACTGACCTTATGTCGAAGTTTTGGATAGTAGAAATGTTTATGTAGCATCGCCACTATATTTTCAACACCGAATTGTCCTACCACCCCACTATAGTGGGCTTCCCAAATCAGCTTCACTTGCTCTCTTGAGGGAACATAGATATGGCCCAGACGACAGAACAACCCATCCTGAATGGAAATTATCGACAACTGCATTTTCCCCCAACATTTGGTAGGTGGTGGCAAAGTCCAGGTCTGTCTCATAGAGTTGGGGCCATCCAGAGGTCTCATGGCCAGAAGAGTCTAGCACCTTGGTGAGTGTCACAACTGGAGGTCTGCTGAGGCAATCAGCAACGCGATTGGTGCTTCCTATTTTATACTTGATGTTGAGGTGGAATTTCTTCAAGTATGTGGACCACTTTTGATGGCAGTCATTCTTCAATTTTCCTTTCGTCTGCATGAACTATAGTGGCTTATATTCAGTGTGGATGACTGTCTCCTTCCTAAGAATGTAGTGTCTCCACTGGCGGCAGGCTTGCACAATGGAGTACATTTCTTTGTCGTAAGTAGGGTACTTGCAAAAAACATCTGATAGTGTCTCACTATGATAGGCCACGAGGTGGTCATGCTGAGTGAGAACGGCACCCACAGCATAGTCGGAAGAATCTATCTTAATATCAAAGGGTTGTTGTAGGTATGGGAGTGAAAGTACTGGGGTTGACCACAAACGTTGCTTCAAATCATCGAACTCTTGTTGTTGGGACCACCCCCATGAAAATTGTTCCTTACCACCACCCCTGGTTATTTCACTGAGGGCCCATGCAATATGGGAGAATCCCAACATGAACCTGCGGTAGAAATTGCCAAGGCCCAAGAAGCTCCAAAGCTCAGTGAGTGTGGTTGGGGCTGGCCAGTCACGGATGACTTGGATCCTGGTTGGGTCCACATGTATGCCATGCTGATCAACGATGTAGCCCAGGTAATGTACCCTGTCCATGCTGAAGAATCATTTTTCCAAGTTGGTGTATAGTTTGTTTTGTTGCAGGGTGTGCAAAACCTGTCGAATATGCTGCAAGTGTTTGGCCCAAGTCTTGCTGTAAATGAGAATGTCATCAAGATACACCACTACAAAATTATTGGTGAATGATCGCAGGATATCATCCATCAACCTCATGAAATTGGTTGGCACATTTGTCAAACCAAAGGGCATGACCAACCATTCAAAAAGACTTTCCTTTGAATTGAAGACGCTCTTCCATACATCTGTCTATTCTATCGGGACCTGGTGGTAGCTAGACTTCAGATCAATCTTACTGAAGTATTTGGCCCATGTGAGTTGATCAAGGAGGTTATTGATTCAAAGAATTGGGTATTGGTTTCTAACTGTGATTTTGTTCAAAGCCCGGTAATCAATGCAGAGTCGCCAGGTTCCATCTTTCTTCTGTACCAACATGATTGGGCTCCCACAAGGTGATGAGATGGGACAGATGTGCCCCTTATGGAGCAGCTCTTGGATCTATCACTTGATCTCCTCATTCTCTAATAGAGAGTAATGACAGACTGGCCAATTGGGATGCAGTGTGTCGGGGGTCAGATCGATGGGGTGCTTGACCTAGCAGTGCAGAGGTACACCGGTAGGTGAGGAGAAGATATATGAGTATTCTTCCACGATCTTGTCTACCTGCTTCTGCTGTGTGGATAGGTCGGTCGTAGAGACACTGGATGTGGTTGTGATCCTTCACTTATTCTTAGAGAAAATCATGAAGAAGACAAACTTCCCTATCTGAGAGATGACCTTCCTGCATTTCTTAGCAGAGATAAAGGAAATAGCACTAGGTGGGATTGCCTCAGGTATCCTATACAATTTCCTGTTCAAAGTAATAATAACTCTACAAGGCCTAGACTCATATACAACATGATGTTTCCATAAATAAGGTTGGCCCAAAAGAACATCACAAACTTTGAGAGGATCAACATCACACAATACCTCATCTTTGAAGGGCTTGATGTTGTATGACAGTCGACACTGTTGGTTGACGCGGAGATCGCTTCCTTGGCAGAGCCATCCAATGGTGTAGTGTTGGGGGTGTGGCGTTGTCGACAAGGATAGCCTCTTGATGACCCTTGCTGAGATGAGGTTCTTCTGGCTACCGCTATCAATGATGAAGTGCAGTGGCATTCCTTTTACCCACATATATGAATGGAAGAGGCACTCTCCTTCTTTTGGCTCGTCTGGTTCACCAGGTTGGAGCTTGGTGGTAGCAACAATGGAACTAGGTTCTGCATCAATGATTCATATTCCCCTTTCTAGTTCTGGATCAAAGTTAGAATCCGTATCTGATTCAGAGGATTTCACTTTGGCCACCAACGACTTCTTTGAGATGCAGTCAACAATGTTATGCCAAGGGCTCTTATGGAAGTTGCACCACTTCCCGGTATCTTTCTTTGTCTTTTCAGTGTCCTTCTTTGCTTGTGGCTTGGACTGGTTGTCTTGATACTGTCCATGTTTTCTCTGTCCTTTTTTCTGTGGGTTGGTGCCACCCTTTATTGGCTTTTGTTGTGAGGGATTCCCAGGCCCAAATTGTCGCGTCTTTTGTTTGAGCTTCTGCTCAATTTTGACGACATATCGGTAGGCCACACCCAAGGATGAGATGTCTAGAAATTCCATTTAAGTATGGATGTATCTATGCAGAGCACCGTGGTACTTGAGCACCAGATGTCGCTCCAAATATTCGATACCCAACTTGGTGCACAAGGTATGGAAAACATTTGTGAAATCTGACACTGCTCGGTCCCTTTCTTGCCGCAATGTAGTCCATTTGGTATACAGGTTGTCATAACTTCAGACAGGGTAGTATTGTTCCTTAATAGCATACCTAAAGGATTCCCAGATGGCTGTGACTGTAAATAATGAGGGTTCATCTGTTATCTTTTTCTCACAGAAAGTTTCCCACCAATATTTGACATGGGGAACGACTTTGAGGAGCGCAAAAGTAATCTTTTCTTTATTTGAAAAGTTATGGAAAAACAATTACCCTTCTAGTAGATTCAACCATTTGTCTACAACATCTACATCTATATGACCTTCAAATATAGAAATATCAAAGTTTATTTGTACCTTGAAGGGGGCGGTGCCTCTGCTCAAAGAAGATGCGTCGCTTGTTGGTAGCTGCCGAAGGATTTGCACAAAACTATCCATCATCTTGTTCCTCTGTTGTGTGAGGGCTTCCTCAATCAATAGTTTGAAAGGATCTCCTATCCCATCATATTTATTTTCTCCTACCATGAGAGGTTGCTTGGGTGTGCGATAGATTTTTTCCTCAAGAGAAACAAGCTTGAGACCCAACTCTTTGTACTTCGACCTCGTTGGGGACATGCATTAAGACGACAAGGAGAAGACTGTTATGATACCACTGATCTGGATTTTATGAGCAGAATGAAATGAATACATATTATTAACAGGTTCTTAACACAAAATAATAGAGATACATTAAAACTAGTTTTCTATTCAATAACAAAATAAGTTGAAACTGTAAAATGCAGCGGAAACAAGCTTGCTGGAATGGTGGTGGCTTATCTTTGAGAAGAGATGTGATGGTTGTGCTCATTCAAAATAAGAAGATTACAATGAGGATCTGAAGGCCTTTTTACAATAAACTGGAATTCTAAAAACCCTAGACATCCAAAAACCTAACCCTAGGAGATGAAGCGCCAAAAGTCATGTGAGCCCCATTTGGGTAAGTTAGTACATTAACTTCCAGGGGTCGTAACATTTGCATACGATCTCTGTTTTAGGCGTATGATAGCCCGTTGGAAAGGTATCATCGAGTATATTCATTTGGGGCCTCAATAATTCCATTGATCTATCATTGAGTTGGGTCTATCCCAAAAACACCTTCATTTAGGCCCTCAAAATGGCCTCGGAAGTTAAAACTGCTAAGAATAGTAAATTGTCAAAATTGCCAGAAAACTGTTTTGAGCCAGTTGGAAAATGTGGGTGGCCATCGATATCCACCTAGATCAATATGGAAATATATGGATATGGAAAGGTTATGAGCCACACTGGTACTAAAATCTTCCTACGTTTAAATAAAACTTGGGTTGCAACCTTTTTGCTAACCCTAATGAACACCACATAATTATATTATTGGTGTAGTGTTCGGGTCTAAAAGTAAGGCATCCAATTAATTGGGAAGACAATAGGAAGTGTGTGGAGAATGTGTCAACACATTGGCCAGAATTCCAACTTATGGATGGTGAGATACATGACTGAGATAAAGAGAATTATGTAATTCAATGCAAGGTGCACTGGATAAGTATGCATTGATAATTGCACTCATGCATAGTAAGTGATAGAATTGTGTACTAAATGCAATTGTTGAATGTGTTTTGTAAGTACATGCATATATATTATTGCATGGAAATAATTGTTACTAACGGATGAAATGTTGTTAACTCATGAAGCTAAGGACATTTTAGGAGTTGCTAGACATTGCAACAGGAAAGTTGCAAGTCAAGTAGTCACATGAATACTGACTACAGAAAATTTCTTGTTTAGAAAAAAAAGTAATGAAATGACATATATTAATTAAGAACAGACATATGCATATAATGATGAGTCATTCTATTTTATTTTATTAAATTTTCTGGTAATCATGCTTGAATTTCTAGGTGCAGACAATTCTAAGTTCACTGCATATGGTTTTCTACATATTGCAATTGAATTATGATGTACAGGAAACACTGACAATTTGTTGGTAGTATGCAAGATGAAGCCTTGCAAGAAAATGTTATGCAGTTTGGTGCTTGTGGAAAACCACAAGGAAGGTTGCAATTTTAATATGGAAACAACCAAGAAGAATTATGAAATAGAATTTCATGTTTTGGGGAAAAGTTGAATTCCCTTTTTGAACTAAGTTTGAATTCCTAAATGAATTCTTTTATGTTCTCTCATGATAACTGCATGTGTGTGATGCAGACAAGACAATATTGGCTAAAGTGAGAATGTTGGAAGAAGAACTATTGATAGAGACATTGAAGCCCTTTAATGGAGAACCTTGGTGAGAAGCTCTGGTAGTGGGTTGGTGCTCTCCTTGCATGTGAAAGCCTTGGCAAGATGGATCGTGGATGGACTATGTAGCAATGAAAGGATACCTGAGCCTGGAAGGGTGAGTTCAAAAAGGAAGATGCAACTAAGAAATTCTTATGGCATGGTAGCTGCCATAAGGAGGGTGTGTCAAATGGTACATTGAGCTTGATTCTTCTTGAAACAACTCTATAGAGTACAACAAATGAATTCCAGCTGCACTGTGAACACAAAAATTGGTGCTTGAAAGTAGAGCACCAGGTGGATAATAGGATTCCAATAGCTAAAGCTTGGATCTTTTTGAAGAATTTTTAAATTATATATGTATAAACAAGTTTCACTGAGGATAGTGAAAAAATAAGGGGAGGGGATTGTAATATCCCCTGGCAAAGCCCCAGTTGTAATTATGAATTGTAAACATGTTTGTTTATTTATGTTTATTTACATGTTGTGTACTGGTACATGTGTTATAATTTATGAGTAATGCATGTATATGTTGTATGTGTAGGCTTACTATTATTTCCACATTAATCTGTGTATTAGAAGAATATGTTGTATGCTTATGTTTATATATATGCACATGATAATTGTCATTTCTATGAGGTATCATGTCCTGGCCTAGGTGGCCTAGATGTGTATGATGTTTCAGCAAGAATCTTTGTGTGGCATAGCCCATCAGGTTATGTCTAGGTATGCTACAAATTTGTATCAAATTGGTATCATAGCTAAGTGAAGTGTCTGAGTAGTGGTGTTTCTCAGCATGTTGGTGGTTGGGGATGTTACAATAATTGACAGCTACAACAATGTAGTTATGGTCGGCAATAGAGGTTGGTCTACATGTGGTGAAATATATCCCCCATTTGGTGAAGGGACCTACAACGACTACAGGATGTAATGGATAAGGATGGGCGTGCATATTTTTTGAAAATATCTGGCAAGGATGGCACTTTTGAACTGCATTCATACAATCTTTAAAGATTGAGGGCCAAAAGTACATGAGGCATAAAATGTTTTGGGCAGTGGCTAACCTAGAGAGATGGCCACCACATGCTCTAAAGTGGTAGTCATTAAGGATACACTCAGATTCATGGTGGAAAACAAATCAATGCAAAACTATATCTACCCCACGACGATAAAGAACATCTCCCACAACAAGGTAATTACGGGAGTGATGGTGAATACATCGACGAACATCTTTTGATAATGCAGGTTGAAAACATTGGGTTTGGATATATATTAACACATCTTTGTACCATGAGTGATACAATTCGATGAGAAACAAAGATTCATTTGGTAATGAATCTTGTACCATAGATTCATCATGGACTTGGGGAAGGTCGGTCATCAATTCAACGAATACCAAGTATTTTTTGGACTTGGGGATAGAAAACTTGAGATAGAATTCTTGAAGGATAATAATCCATTTAGAGTATCTTCCTCCAAGAATATGATGTGATAGGATATAATGCATTGGGTTAGCATCAAATATAATTGTGGTAGTTTGCAAGAGAAAAAAATGCCAAAAATGTTGGACATCAAAAAAAATTGTCATTGCCAACTTCTCAACATAAGTGTAACAAAGTTTAGTGCCAACAAGGCCCTTACTGAGATAGTAAATTAACATATTTGTTTTGTTCATCGTTAGTTTGGACGAGCACCATGCCAATGGTGGTTTAAGAAGTAGTGAGATATAATAGAAAGTATCGATTATAGTTGGGAGGTTTTAACAGAGTGTATGTGAGCACATGTTTTAAACCATAAAAGGATTGTTGATCTTGCTCATCCCAAATAAATGGAACACATTTCTTAAGTAAATGCATGAAACCTTTTGTAATTTCCACATAGTTAGCAATGGAGCGTCATAAAAAGCTTACTTTCCCATACAAAATTTGAAGTTGGGATATAGAGCGAGGTGGAAGAAATTTGATAATTGCCTTGACTTTCAAGGGATCAACTCGGATCCCAAACCTGGATATGATGAAACCTAGAGGGTGACCAGATTCCACAACAAAAATTCACTCGTGTGGGTTTAAACAAATGTTGTAATGTTGAAAATGTAGAAAAACTTGTCTTAGGTGTTCTGGATGATATTTGTGCCTCCCTTATTTTGCAAGAAGGTCATCCAAATATACATGTATGATATTTTTAATGCTATGGAATGCATAGGAAATGACTCGTTGAAATGTTGCACCAACATTTTTAAGGCCAAAAGGTAACTTTCGATATGATAAATTTCCCCAAGGGAGAATGAGAGTTGTTTTGTGTTGGTATTCCAGAATGATTTTGATTTGATTATATCTAGATAAGTCATCCATAAATGAAAATACTTTGCATCTGGTGAAATCATCGATAATATGGTCGATTAAAGGGGTGGGGTAATTTTCCTTAGGACAGACCTTGTTTAAATACCTATAATCAACACATACACGGATAGTGCCTTGTTTTGTAGTAACAGGTACAATGTTCGAGACCTATTCAGTCAAGGGTACCGGGTATATAAACCCAACATTCAATAAATTTTCAACTTCTATCATGATTGCCACAACTTTCCTAGGGTGGACTATTCAGAGTCATTCTCGATCGAGACAGGATCTGGGGTAAGTCTTAATTTCATGTGCAACAATTTGGCAGTATGTTCCAATCATTTCTTCATAGGACTAGGAAAATATATCACAAAATTATTTGAATAGGGTAGTGTAACATTAAATTTCTTAAGTGAAACAAGTTGCACCTATCTGTATGTGCTCCACAACCCCAGGTTTCACTAAAATATCAATTAGAACAGTGTCTGAGATGTTACCTAGGTTTCCTTAAGATAAAATGGACTGTGAAGTTGAAGGTAATTTGGATTGGTCTTGATCATCAACTGAAATGAGGGTTTCAATGTGTGCTTCTGCTTTTTCTTGACTAGGGAGGAAATATGATCGATGATGTGTATATTCCCATGGTCTCTCTCGTAAAATCATTACCTCCATGATGGCCTCATCTGAAGGTAAAACATCATTTAGGAGGTCATGCAAAGTGTATGGAGAGTTAACCTAGTAAGGAAGAGAGAACTGATCTAGTCCCTCATCTAGTGGGAGACTGGGATCAGGGTCAAAAAATTCTCTCGCTGACTATATCACTAAATATGATAATTTAGTTGGTGACAATTGCATAGTAGCTCTGTAAGAGTCTACTTCTGAAGGTTGAAGAAGCACCCAAGGATCGTAAGAGCCCATGGATGTGGTGAAAATAGAAGAGATCATGTTGACAGGAGCTATGTTGGTTGTGTCATGTGTAGGGAGGGGGAATATCCCCATAAGATATGGTTCTTTAAACATACCTATATCGATGATTTCATACCGACCATAAGATTCACCTACATAGGGCACATTGGTAGTCATATTAACGTTCATTTCAAGCGTGCAATAATCCAATTGGTCAATCATAACTATATTTCCTTGATGTGGAAATTGTACAATGTTAAAGAAAGTGGATGCGACAACCTTCATTGTGTAGATCCAAGTGCGTCCTACGAGAAAATTGTAATTGAATTTGGCACCGACCACTTCGACTTCAATGAAGAAATTCTTTCTCCCGAGCTAAATCAATAGAGAGGTGAGATTCCATGGGGTTTAAAATAATGTCCATCAAATTATTCAAGGATGGTTGAGGATGTAGTGAGATTTGGAGAACCAATGGCTTTCCAACATGACAAAGACATAATATGAGTGGTCTCTCCTTCATCGATCACCATATGAAAGATGTTCTTATTCAAACACTGGACTATAATTAGAAATGTCAGATGGTGTTATAGGCATGACTTGCTCTATTCTCTGTCAAAGGAAATAATGGTAGAATCTAAAGGGTCTATTCCCCATATGGATGATAGCAAGGATTTTCATTGTGCAGGAAAACTCTACTATGCTTCGAGGGTAGACATGGAACATGGGGTCTGGGCAAGATCTTCCATTATGCTCTAGTGTTGGGCTCCCTGAGCATTTGAATTATGGGTGGTCCATTGAAATACCCCTTTGGGAGGGCAGATGGAAGGTTCAAAAGATGGCTTATTTAATGTGAGAGGGCCAGTGGATGGTGAATCTAGTGGAGGATACCTTGATGAAGGTTCCTCCTCCGTGGATTCATAGTTCTTAGCTCTAGTGTTTAATGCCACCATATATTTAACCATAAAAGAATTTGTTGTTGAGGACTCGATGTTTCCCCGAGGTGGGGATGCATGGGTTTGTGATATCATCTATTGTTGTTGGGGGAGGGAGAGATATTAGTTAATACTGGAGGTTGGGAGGGAGTTCCCCCTCATTCGAGGTATTGATGAACCTCAAAAAGGCGAGGGAAATATTTAGTGTAGTGGTCCTCCTTACATACCATGAAAGGATATTTTGTCTTTCATTTGTTTTTTCCCCCAACATTGGGGTCTTTGGTTTTTGGGCATGTCTTCTTAGAAGGATTCTTCTTTTTCTTATTATTACCTTTATTTTTCCCTCTGGATTGTTGTAGGTTTTTGGGTGTGGTTGATTGCACCGATTTTACCTCGGAGGTTTGATTAGGGGCCGAAGTGGAGGTGGTAGCAAGTGAAGAAGAGGTGAGATTGTGAGCTATAGTCAATTGACTAAGATTCCCAGTCAATTGGCCAACTTTAGTGGAATATACAAGAGTGACCATACCATTGACAAGGGGTCTTAAGGTTGTTTTTGATTGATTATTCAATAGATAAAGAGTGTGGATAATCATATCATATAATGTTCTAGACTGAGAATATACTAAGTCTAAATCCTGGGCATGATTGATTGCTTGCTCCTCTATTCCAGCGCCTCCCATGGAAACATCTCTGTCTATGGGTGGTAAAAATGACTTTGTGAACCAATCTTCAAAGACTTTGTTCGAGATGATGTCTTTAACCAACCATATTCATTGCCTCCATTCGTGAATGTGATCATAAGTGTGAGTGGAGGTATATTGTCAAAGGGAGGTTAAAACCTCAGTATCAGTCTCATATCGAATGGGAAGTTGGAAGTGAGTTAGAAATGAGAGTGTTGAAGTCACCAAAAGAGTTCCATGGTAGCTCAATATGCCATTTATTTGTTGTTCCTATGAGTGTTCTCTAGAAATTCGTAACTAGACGAAATCATCCATAAAGTAGTTTGAAGAAAACCAAAGATGGAAGCTCATGATGTGGTTGTTTGGATCTTCTCCAGGTTTTTCGTCAAACTTGGGAATGTTGTATGGCAGTTTTGCAAGGAGAGGGGGATAAAAATGGGGAATGGATTATGAGATAGTTTTCCAGATAGGAGATATATCACAAATCCAATATGGTCAGAAAAGGAAGTTATCAATTTGGCTACAAGTACTGGTAGTACTGTTGTGGCATCATAGTACTACTAGTATCGTATAAGGTTGATTTGGCATTGTAATACCTGTTCATCCTACCATATATGAAGGTTGAGAGGATTGGGGAGGGGTCATAATGGGGTTCACTATTTGGGCGGGGAAAGCTCCTTGTAGAGGGATTCCTGTTGAAGGAGGTTAACCCCATAAAGTGTTGTCCAATCCTGGATATGGTAATCCTGAGTAAATCCCTATATTTCCTTGAATAAAAGTGGTGGAAGGGCCTGTGGAAATGGTTTTCCCCCACGGTTGAGTTTGATTTCCATCTATGGGGTGCCTTGGTTGGTTTCTAGTAAGGGATAGGCCCCAAACAGTTTGTTGTCCCAACGATGTGGGTTTCTCCCCAATAGGGTGTTTCCGCCAAGATGGTAATGGACCTACAGTTGAGGGTTCCCCCCTAATTGGTTGTTGTTCCCATGGTGATTTTTTTTGATCCAGGTGAATATTGGTGGCCACCCACCTATTCCAACTGGCTCCTTTTGATAGTTTTAATTCAGTACGTTCTTCTATAATTCATTGTAATTGTGGGTTCTACACTTTCAGGGTTGTCTGAAGCCCTACATAGTTTTAGGTGGACATTGGAGGCCTCCCACCTAATCCAACTAGCTTATTTTGTAATTTTTCATGTCAGTATGTCTTTGTGTACTTCCAGGTCCATTTTGGGTTGCTAAATAGTTTTTTTTTGGCTTGCCGCAGTCAAGCTATAGATAGATTCAAATTTTGATGGCATAATGTGTATTTATCTAAAATAACTTTCCAACAAGCTATCACACGCCTAAAACAGAGGTCGTATGCAAAAGTTATGACCCTGGGAAGTTGAGATACCAACTTACCCATCAGAGCCCACATAACTCTTGGCGTTTCATCTCCTAGAGTTAGGTTTTTGGATGTCTAGGGTTTTTTCATTCATGATTAATGTTAAAAGGCCTTTGGAGCCTCATTGTAATCATTATTCTCATATGGATGCATGTAGCAGTCACATCTCTTCACAAATATAGCTACCACCATTCGAGCAAGTTGTTATTCAGTTCTACAATTTATAGTTTCAGCCTATTTTATTTATTCAATAGAAGTTATTGTTCACTAGATATATGTTGTTTTTCTCCATATCTTTGCGTTATTGTAGTCAATCTGTTATTTTATTTCTTTTTGCTCATAAATCTGGATCAATTGTATCAAAACGGTCTACTCTTCATTTATTTTTCCTCGTGCATGTCCCTGACAAGATCTGGGTACAAGAATTTGGGACTTGAACCAGTCAAGCCTTTGTAATATCGGTTGTGCCAAGCCCAAAAAAAACTCATGGGGGGTGAGAAGAAATATGATGGAGAAATAGATCATTTTAAATTGTTTCTTGAGGAATCTCTTACACGACAAAGGAACGAAATGATGGACAACTTTGCATAGATCCTTTAGTGGATTCCCACAGGAGACACATCTTCATCAAGAAGCCATGCAAACCCCTTTAAGGTACAATTAAATTTTGATAATCCATTATTTGAAGCACAGATAGATGCATATGTTTTAGCTAAATGGTTGAATATGCTTGAAGGGTATTTTCGGTCCAATTTTTTTTCGAAAGGGAAAATATTACTTTTGCACTCCTCAAGGCCATCCCCCATGTTAACGACTGGTGGGATACTTACTCTGAGCAAACGACCATAGAAGAATATGAAATATTTGTGGTCTCCCCCACATGGGATTCATTCAGGGATGTCATTAAAGAACAATACCATCCTGTTGGAAGCTACGAGGACCAGTACACAAGATGGACCACCCTATGTCATGAAAGGGACCAGATAGTACCATCTTTCATCAATATTTTCCGTACCCTGTACACCAAATTGGGTATCAATTATTTTGAATGACATTTGGTGCTCAAATACCGCAGTTGTCTAAATAGATACATTCAAACAGAAATGGATTTTCTAGACATCACATCATTAGGTACAACGTATAGATATGTTGTCAAGATCGAGCAGAAATTTAAGCAGAAGAGGAGAGAGTTTGGATCTGCAAACTCCACACAGCCGAAGTAGGGTAAAGTTGGCCCCAACCCAAAAAATAAGGGACAGAGGAAATATGGCCACTCTCAGGAAAACCAGTCCAAGCTAAAACACAAGAAGGGTAATGAGAAGTCGAAGAAGGACACGGGAAAGTGGTGTGAATGCCATAAAATCCCTTGGAACAACTCTGAAGAATGTCGCTCCAAGAAGTCACTCGTGGTCGAGTTGAAATCTTCCGAGTCAGAGGTAGATTCTAACTCCAAATCAAATCTAGAAGGAGGGAAGAAGATTATTAATGTTGAACCCAGTGCCATTGTCACTACCACCAAAGTCCATCCAAGTGAACTAGAAGAACCAAAGGAAGCGGAAAGCCTCTTTCACTCACAGATGTGGGTAAAGGGGGTTCCTCTTAATTTCATTGTCGATAGAAGTAGTCATAAGAACCTGATCTCAACAGAGGTGTTCAAGCAATTGGACATGCCAATGACACTACACCCACAACCCTACATCATTGGCTAGCTTCTCCAAGGAAGATATCTCAATGTCAGCCAACAATGTCATCTTCCCTATGACATCAAGCCCTTCAAATATGAGGTATTGTGTAATAATTCTCCCCTTGAAGTTTGTGATGTTATTTTAGGATAACCATATTTGTGGAAGTGACATGTTGTATATGAGTCTAGACCCCGTAGTTTTATTATTACTTTGGGTAGACAATTCTACTGGATACCAAAGGCAATGCCTCCTACCGCTATTTCTTTAATCTCTACTAAGAAATGAAATAAGGTCATTTCATAGACTAGAAAGTTTGTCTTCTTTGTGATCCATGCTCACAGTAATCTGAAGGTCTCCTCCACATCCATGACCTCTACATAGATCCTCTCTTTACAGCAGAAGCAAGTGGATGGAATCGTGGAAGAGTACAGAGACATATTCTCCTCACCCACTAGGGAACCAATGCACTTCCAAGTCAAGCATCTAATTGATAAAACCCTTGGTGAAACTCTACCTAATAGATCAGTTTATCATCGCTCAATGATGGAAAATGACAAAATTTGGCGTCAGATCCAAGAGATTCTTTGAAAGGGGCACATCAGACCCAAGTCCTCCCCTTGCATAAGCTCGATTGTAATGATGCAGAAGAAATATGGGACCTAGCGACTCTACATTGATTACAGAGAATTAAACAAAATCAAAGTTAGTAACCGGTACCTAATTCCCCAAATTGATGAACTTCTTGACCAACTCAAGGAGGCCAATTTCTTCAACAAGATTGACCTAAAGTCTAGCTACCACCAGGTTCCCATCAAACTGACTGATGTATGGAAGACAACTTTCAAATCTAAAGAATGTCTCTTCTAATGGTTGGTCAAGCCCTTTGGCCTAACAAATTCAAAAACAACTTTCATGAGGTTGATAGATGATGTATTGAGACCCTTCACGAAATCTTTTTGTGGTGGTATATCTGGATGACATCCTCATCTTCAACAAAACTTGAGAAGAGCACATACAACATGTTCAATAGGTTTTGAGCACTCTGCGACAACACAAGCTATATTCCAACTTGGAAAAATGATCCTTTGGCATGGACAAGGTCCAATACTTGGGAGACATTGTTGATGAACATGGGGTACATGTGGATCCATCTAAGATCCAAGTCATCCGAGACTAGCCAGCCTCGACCACACTAACCGAGCTTCCGAGCTTCTTGGGAATTTCCAACTTCTACCAATGGTTCGTGTTGGGATTCTTCCATATTGCATAGGACCTCTTCCAAGTGACTGATGGTGGTGGCAAGGAAAATTTAACATGGGGGAATGCACAACAACATTCATTTGATTATCTGAAGCATCTCTTATGCTCAGTTCCAGTACTCTCCTTACTCAATCTGCAACAATTGTTTGAGATTGAGACCGATGCATCCGACTATGATCTAGGTGCAGTTCTCACTCAACACATTCATCTGATAAAATACCATAGTGAGACACTCTCAGTTATTTTCTGGAAGTACCTCACCTATGAAAAGGAAGTGTATTCCATTGTATAAGCTTGTCGTCAATTTGTACAAGCTTTTTGTGAATGGAAACATTACATTCTGGAAAAGGAGAAAATCATCCACACTGATCATAAGCCTCTGAAATTCATACAGAAACATGGGAAGTTGCAGAACAAATTCCATAAGAAGAGATCCACATACCTGCAACAGTTTCATATCAACATTAAGTATAATAAAAGGAGCACAAATCATGTTGTTCATTTACTTAGTCGACCTCCCATGGATATACTCACCATCGTGCTCCATTCCTATGGGAATGATGCATCTGAGTGGCCCCAACTTTATCATCAAGATCATAACTTCACCACCACCTATCATCTCTTGGGTACATGTGTGAATGCCACCAATTTTCACATTCAGGACAGACTGTTATTCCATCTCAACCACCTCTATTTTCCTGCAAGTGAACATGCAAAGTAGATTTGGGAGGATCACTACAGTTGGATGGGAGGACATTTTGGCATGGATAAAATTTTTCCCTTTCTACAAAAACATTTTTATTGGTCAAAACTTCGACAAGAAGTCAACAAATATATTAGATATTGCATTGTCTATGCCATTTCCAATCCATCCATCAAGAAGCAAGGCTTATACACCCCTCTTCTTACTCTTGAGAGGCCTTGGGAATCCATCTCGATGGATTACATGTTTGTCCTTCCATCCACCAAGAAAGGCAATGATTTTGTATTTGTGGTGATTGATCAGTTTTCAAAGATGTCCATTCTCACATACTGCAAGAAGAGCATCACAGTGGCAGATAATGCCAAGCTCTTCTTCAAATGAGTGTGGGTTCATTTTTGGATACCATAGACCATCATCTCTGATTGGGATAGGAGGTTCCTCAGCACATTTTGGTCGAGTATCTGGTCACTTTTGGACACCAAGAACATTAAATCCACTACCTTCCACTCTCAAACCAATGGCCAGAAAAAGGTCGTCGATCAGATGATTTTATGCATCATGCGCATGTATAACTCTAAGCATATTCATACATGGGATGAGATTCTTCCCTATGTTTAGCACAACTACAACAGGGCTCTCCATAGCTCCACTGACCATAGCCCATTTTAGGTGGGGCTGGGATTCCAACCCTTGGGTCCCATTGATGTTGCACTACCTCTTGCAACCACATAGAGAAAATATTCCCATGTTCAGTCTGAGGTTGACAAAGCCACTAGATTCATTGAGTGGATTATGTTGAAAAGTCAACAAGAAACATGTGTCTAATTTATTTTTCCCTTAATTAAATTAGACAATAAATATTAATCTATTATCTCATTCATAACTGAGTGAGTTGGATTTGTAACAGAATTATAAGTGTAGTTAAGTGAGTTAAGATCAGTTGTACTAGTTGTAGCTAAACATGCACTAGTGAGAGTTCAGTTAATCCGTGAACTCACATGCAACTGAAGATTCGCCACGGTTAACTACATGCATGTCAAATCCATTGGAGACCCAGTTGAGATGACATGTGAAAGGGACAGTTGGCTATCTATTGTGATTTGTTCACACGTGCATTAGATATGCTTATGAGCATGTGAAAACTAGGCAATTGCATTTGATTGTGAGAATTCAAATTGCAAAGATTGTGCAGAGGAGGCAGGCTATCTGGACACGGAAATTAGCACATGTATTTGCTGATTTGTGTATGACAATGTGAGACTATTATATTGTATTGAGATCTCTTGGATTAGAGTTTTGTATGAGATTGTTTCATGATTCATGATATACATAATATATGATAGTGGGGTTTTTAGCTTTATGCTTTCCTGGTAAAACTTCTATATTATGTTTTATTGATATTTCACTTTGTGATTGTGGTTGTGATCATGGTTTAATTTTCCACAAGAATAATAGTAGAAGTGATACTATATTTAACAGTGGCGTACAATTGTTAGAATAGGAGAATCGCAAGGAATACTTAATTTGTATTGAAATTTCTACAGATTCAACACCCGCCAATATGTCCATGAGATTTTGTAGAAAGCCAATGCTAAGTACAAGAAGAACCATGATCAACGCTGAGTACCGCACAAGTTTTAGGTGGGAGACAAGGTCTGGTCACATTTGCAGAAAGAAAACCTTACAGGTGCACATCGGAAGCTTTGTCCACTTTTCTATGGTCCTTACACTATCAACAAAGTTGTGGGAGATAATTCTTTTGAGCTTAACACTCCCCCCTTCCTTGGCTTGCACCCAATGTTCAATGTGGACCTCCTCCGACCATACTTTCCACCATTATTGGACACCTCAGAGATCGTAGAATAGTTGACACCAACAGAGCTCAATCCTGACTGCATGGAACAAGCATCCATTGATCAGATAGTGGACACACAGGTCAAGGGCAGTCGTCGGTAGAGGATCCAACTTTATCGGGTTTT
>JASDQU010107714.1:85573-96075 GCA_032191745.1 Picea mariana | reverse complement strand
ATGCATTTTTACAGTTTGAACCTATTTTGTTTATTCAGTAGAAGTTATTGTTCACTGGATATATACTGTTGTTCTCTATATCTCTGTGTGATTGTAGTTGTTCTGTTATTTTATTTCATTCCTCTCATAAATCCGGATCAGTTTCCCACATGTTGATTGTTTCCCCCATGTGGAAAATGGCCCTACGGCTGAGGGTTTCCCCCCAGTTAGAATTCCCCCCCTAGTGAGAGGTAAATAAAAACCTCCTATGTGAATATTTGGTGTGGTATAAACAATTTGGGTGACTAACATTAAGTTACCTACTAGACTAGAGGGGTGAAAATACAATGTACTTGTTGCAGGGCTCATGGTAGTGGCACTACTAGCTACCTAACTAGAGTGAATTTGTAGAGGATGACCAAGTATTGTGCTTGGTGTCAATATAGGTTCATTTCTAGTGGTGGGAGAAAGATTTGTCCCCATACATAGTTTTCATGGAGTTATTGGGGTCAACGATGTTGGCCACCAATGAAAAGTTCCATAAGTGGTAATGTGTGCTAGGGAAATAATTTCAGGGTCCATTGGGGGTATTATTATTCCATATTGAGAGGTGGATGTTGATGCATGCATGCCATAATATCATTTTTTGTACATTTTGAGTGGTATGAGATAGTTTTCAAGATTAAAATAGGTAGGTACCAGAGTGATGGGTGAGGGAGGGGGATTGGTGGAAGGGAGGGAGTTACCTTCTTCGATGGTTTCAACTGCCTCTTCAATTGGGTCACCTGAGGGACCTACACACCCTATTTCAAAGACATGTTCTTCTTTAAATATTCCTTCAATAGAAGGTTTTTTTGGATGACCACGATGTTCAGGATATAACCCTTGCATTCTTCGAGATATATGAAACCTGTTATCAACCACGGTAAAAATATAATGATTTTTTAGGCCAACTACAAAATTTAAAAGAACTACTAAAAAAAGTATAGGTAATCAACCAAGAAACAAGAGATAGAAGGATCTTCTGAAGATGGGATGTCAAGCCTTCAGTGAAGATATGGCAAGCAGCTACCCCAAACTCCACATAAAAACCCTTCTTGGTGTAAGAAACCCTTCTTGGTGTAAGAAACCATCGCTTTCACGGGATCACCCTCCAAGGGTATTGAAAGTGTGATAAGATGTATACCTCAGGTACCATGGGAAACCCCCCATAGTCACCTATGTATATATCTAGGAAAGGTCACTAAGGTTACCAACTCACAGTTGGCCTCCGGTGGGGTATAGTCAACAGTCGGGACTGAACATATGGGTAGGATAACAAAGTCTGAATATCTTCTAGAGGATGGAAGACAAGTGGATCGGTAAGAATCTTGAGGACCCTGGATGGATTATATATTCATGAAGCAAAGAGACCAAATGAACCAATAACACTCAAGAAAAACCCCCAATACATGCTCTTTCCACTATGATTGGTCAATATTTGGAAGGGTAATCTTCAGTTCTCTTCTGCATGTGACCTCTTATTTATCCCCTATGTTAGAGGGGTTTCCCAACTATGCCTATAGGATGTTTGGGTTTTATCCCTCTTTAGTGTTCTACAATTTAGTTTAGTAGTCTTGGATAATTTACTTAGTTTTCCTAGTCCAAAGACTCTAATCCTAAGCTATTGTTGGTGTACTAAAAACAATGTCTAGTTAATTTTATTATCATGTTGGTTGATTTTAATATTTTTTTTTACTCAAAAGGATGTTCAAAGGTGAAACTAGTCGTGTGAAGAATTGAATCCAAAAGAATGCAAAAAGAATGAAATGCAAATATTTTTCTTTCAATGAATTCTAACTACGGGAAAGGGAAGAGATATTTTTTATTTTTTTTAAATGAACACCCAAAAGCATGCAACATTCATTTTTCCTTAATCAAATGGAAAAATTTTGAAATGAAAAACTACTGAATCATTTTTTCCAAAATCCCAAAGAAAAACAATCCTTTTCAACTATGTACCAAAACACTTCTTTTTTATTTTCTTTTCAAATTGGATGAAAACTAAAAACAACTCTTCTTTTGCTCTTGTTTTCCAAAAAATGAAAGTATGAAATGATACTCACAAAGAATTCAAAAGCTAAGGAAGAAAAACAAAAAAAAGCACCCAAGGACTAGAATATCCAAGCATAAGAATTTCGTCAACGCAAAATTCAAGCTTCCAACAGTAAAAAAATATTTCAAATAACTTGAAAAAAGAAGCGCACTCTAGGATGAAATGCAAGTCAAGAGAGTTGGATTTGTCTAAACAATGGAAGAAAATATAAATAAACACACAAATATTTCAAAACACAAATGGACATTCTTCAGAAAAGTGTCAATAACACTTTAAAAGTCTGAGGAGATGAGATTAATTGATCCAACCATACCCACAAAAACGAAAAAGTTATTTTAATAAAAAATGAAATGACACACAAGGAAAAGATTTCAAAGTGATTTTGAAAGATATTGCAGCAATGAATTCTTGAACAAATCCAAAAGAGATCTGAAGGGCTAAAATAAAAATACAAATATATATGGGTTGTGTTTTGAAGGATCTCCCTTCATAAAATTGCCTTTTGAAATCCTGGTCCCACCCTATTAATTCCACAGAGCGATCGGTCACACCTTGCAGAGGTGCAGAAGGAAATCAAAATAATTAGTTGCACTAGGTAGTGTAGTTGTGAGGGTGGTCGCACCCAGTGATGGAGCAGCAAGCAACCAACAAGGGTAAGGTCACTCTGTGCACATAGACAAATCATGACCATGATCGTAGGATTCCAAAAAGAAATAGATATGGAGTAGTTCTATCATATATAAGACTAGGAATTTGCAAACAACCTCAGAGAAGGCTTACTAACATATCAAGACCAAAAATTGGGGCTTACAACAAGCAAGGGTATTGGAAATACAAATCAAAGAAACCGAGGAAGAAAAAACTAATTGAACAGTAGTAGCATCCCCAGTGGATTCTCCAATCTGTTGTGGGATATTTTCACCCTACAAGAGTTACCCATCAAGACTGTTGACCCCTAGATGATGCCCATCAAGTGATCAAGTGGAAAATAACTATATAACATGCATGTGAAGTGAACACTTATCCAAATTGGAATATAACTTGTGTTGTTGTAGGGTGCCCAATACCTACTAGGTGTGCTTCAAATGTTCCTCCCATTTTTTTCTAAAGATCGGGATGTCATCTATATATATGACCACAAATGAGTTTTTGCATGGCCACAATATATCATCCATCATCCACATGAATGTGGTTAGACATTTTTCAAGCCAAAATGCATGACCAACAACTCAAAGAACCTTCTTTAGACTTGAAGGATGGTTTATCCACATTCGTTATCAATAATTGGGTCCACATATATCTCTTTAACTTCTTCCTTCTTTCTTTTCTTTTCTTCTAGGATCTCCTTACTTAGTATTTTCTCTTTCCTTTCAAAATTCGCCCATATTTAGTCATTTTTGAGTTATGCAATAGTAGCAATGCAAGAGTAGAACAAGTTCCAGACTTGCATGCATTTAGGTCCATAGACCTGCAACCAGGTTGCTTACATTATGCACCTCTTACTTTGATGTTCCCCCAACCGCACCTTTTTACCTTCCCGTACATAACATTTTTTCTTTAAATGTATATGAGGGATGACTGACCATCCCATTTACCTTTTTCTTAAGTCTCTATACTTGCATACCCACTGATGGTCCTAATAATAGCAACAATAATATTGTTGTACCCTTGGCTCCTTACTTTACTTTTTCAACCCAAGATTTGTACAAACTTGAGAGGTGATGTGCAAATTATATGTAGTGTGCACTGACAATAGTATAGGTCTAAGGCTGATCAAGGGTTGGAATGCATGAAATGGTGCAAGAAATTGAAATGATAAAAATAAACTTTAAACTACTTTTGAAAAGCACACCAAATTAAAGAGCAAGTAATATAGATTTGTAGAAAGAGGAATTTAATTTAAAAGCATACTAAACCATAAAGAGAAAACTGAAAGCAGAAGATGAATTCATTCTAGTCTATAACATAAAACTATAATTAAGAAAATTAAACTAATGCTTTAACTAAACAAGATATTTTATGCCTAACCCTTTGATCAATAACAATCCATATGTATTCTTATTGTTTATTGATTTTTTTATGGAAAAAAGATTAAGATAAAGTAAAATCTAGAGCTAAAATAGTCATACAGGAGGTTTCTACAAGAATTGTACAATTTCTACAGGAAACTACTACATGAAGAAAAAAAGAGGCCTAGAAAGATAGTGTAAATCTTATGAATCATAAAAAAATCTAGACTATAATAAAATGGAATAGATCTAAGTTTCTTATCCTTGGAAAGACACTCGAGAGTGTTGTAATAGGGTGTTGAATCCTTCTATAGAATGTTTGTTGTAACTAACCAGTTAATGATAACTTGAAAGAAAGAAGAATAATCATACAAAACTACATTAATATTGAAAATAAATTAAATTCTAACTAGTCATTGTCTTAATATGAAAATAACTAAATAAATTACAACATGGCCGTTGATCCCTTTTGAGTGGGACCTACCCAAGAAGCACAAGGAACCTTAAAAATATATATAAAAATTTGAAAACAAGACCATATTTTATTCCATTAACATTAGTAGTACATCAAGAGAAAAAAGCCTCTAAGTGATCCGGATTATTTTTGAAACGAAATGAAAACAAAGATATTACAATGAAATACACATAAAAATGTCCAGAAACAAAGAAATACATAAATACGTGATTTCTATTAATGACAGAAATGTACAGAGACTGTAAAAATATACAGTGCAAGACTCGCTAGAATGGTCCCAGCTTTATCTCTGAAAAGAGATGTAACGAATACGCTCATTCGCAAGAAGATGATTACAATGAGGCTCTAAAGGCCTTTTTATGATACACATGAATGCCAAAACCCTAGACATCCAAAAACCTAACCCTAGGAAATGAACTGTCAAAATTCATGTGGGCCCCATTGGGGTAAGTTAGTACATTAAATTTCCAGGGCTGTAACTTTTTCATACGATCTCCACTTTAGGAGCGTGATAGCCTTTTGGAAAGGTATTTTTCTAGAACTACACATTATGTTGCCAAGCTTTGACTCCGTCTACGGTTTGACTGTGGAAAGCCAAGAAAACATTGTTTAGAGCTCCAAAACGGCCTTGGAAGTACATAAAGATGTACTGAAATGAAAAATTCCAAAATAAACTAGTTGGAATAGGTGGGCAGCCACCAATATCCACCTGGATCTTGTGTAGGGATTCAGGACAGCCTCGTAAATGCAAAACCTACAATTACAAAGAAATGTCCCCATTACAGATAAACATGCTAAACTGAAAATTGTCAAGATAAGCCAGTTGGAATTTGGAACAAGTGGGTGGCCACCAATGTCCACCTCGATCACTAAGTCTCCAACAAAAGTCTTCAGAGAAAAATCTCAATACAATATTATAAAAAATATGTCTCCGTCTCTCATAGGCTAGAGGTCTATATATAGTCTTGAGTGTTCAACCTCTTTTCTTAGATTGAGGACAAAAGTGAGGAAATATGGGATCGAAGACAATCCCATATACATTTAGAAGTGTTGCTGGTCCGGAGTGGATATTTATGAAAAGAGAGAACTCTAGAGGTACGTGGGGACAATGTCCCTTGATTCTTGGATGGCAGCACTTTGAGGGAAACAAATTCCATTGTTGTTAGGATGTTGGCACCCTTAAGCTCTTTGGATTCATGGAGTTCGATGTGCTTAGTACTACACACATATTTTAGCATAGATATTAGAATAAAAAGGTATGATATACATAAAATTCCACCTCAAAACACATTTACTAAGAAACATGCAAAAATATTCATGACTTACTATTAAATATGGTCAAAAAAAGTATTAAGTTGTATTATGGTTGAAAAATGTTTCTATGATGAGCCTTTAGGATAGGAAATAATTGGGCTCATCATCACCCATAAACTAAAACTTTTCACACCCTTTTTGCAACAAAAATTGGTTCTTCTACTCTTACTACTATTGTCGTTGTCCACTAGGCTCCTGACCATTACTAGGTTGTTTCCATGTACCTTGTTGTTGTTCATTAACCTCCTGATGTTAAACACTTTTTTGTTTTCATTGAATTTATGCCTCGTGTCCCATGCCAGATACCATTTGATGGATTTATTCTCATGATATCCTTTTTTTCTCACAATCTTGTCCCACTCTTCTTATTCCTTTTCTATGTTGAGGTCAACCACAGGTGCTACGGGGATAAGGAGTGGGAGATTCATCTTTAGCCCAATCTTCGCTTCTCTTCTGCATGTGACCTCTTGTTTATCCCCTATGTTAGTGGGGCTTCCCAACTATTCCTATACGATGTTTGGGTTTTATCCCTCTTTAGTGTTCTACAATTTTGTTTAGTAGTCTTGGTTAATTTACTCAGTTTTTCTAGTCCAACGACTCTAATCCTAAGCTATTGTTGGTGTACTAAAAAAATGTCTAGTTAATTTTATTATCATGTTGGTTGATTTTAATATTTTTTTTTATTCAGAAGGATGTTCGAAGGTGAAACTAATCGTGTGAAGAATTGAATCCAAAAGAATGCAAAAAAAATGAAATGCAAATATTTTTCTTTCAATGAATTCTAACTATGGGAAAGGGAAGAGATATTTTCTTGTTTTTTTTTTAAATGAACACCCAAAAGGATGCAACATCCATTTTTATTTAATCAAATGGAAAAAATTTGAAATGAAAAACTACTGAATTATTTTTTCCAAAATTCCAAAGAAAAACAAGCCTTTTCAACTGCGTACCAAAACACTTTTTTTTGTTTTTCTTTTCAAATTGGATGAAAAATAAAAACAACTCTTATTTTGGTCTTGTTTTCTAGAAAATGAAAGTATGCAATGATACTTGCAAAGAATTCAAAATCTAAGGAAGACAAACAAAAAAAAAGCACCCGAGGACTAGAATATCCAACCATAAGAATTTCGTCAACGCAAAATTCAAGCTTCCATTGGTAGAAAAATATTTCAAATAACTTGAAAAAAGAAGCACACTCTAGGATGAAATGCAAGTCAAGAGAGTTGGATTTGTCTAAACAATGGAAGAAAATATAAAGGAACACACAAATATTTCAAAAAACAAAAGGACATTCTTTAGAAAAGTGTCATTAACACTTTAAAAGTCCAGAGGGGTGATATTAATTGATCTAAACCGTACCCACAAAAACAAAAAAGTTCTTTTAATAAAAAATGAAATCACACACAAAGGAAAAGATTTCAAAGTGATTTTGAAAGATATTGCAGCAAAGAATTCTTGAAAAAATCCAAAAGAGATTTGAAGGGATGGAAGAAAAATACAAATAGATATGGGTTGTGTTTTGAAGGATCTCCCTTCAAAAAATTTCTTTTTGAAATCTTGGTCGCACCCTATTAATTCCACAGAGATATCAGTCACACCTTGCAGAGGTGCAGAAGGAAACCAAAATAATTAGTTGCACCAGGTAGTGTAGTTGTGAGGGTGGTCGCGCCCAGTGATGGAGCAACAAGCGACCAACAAGGTTAAGGTCACTCTGTGCACACAGACAAATCATGACCATGGCCGTAGGATTCCAAAAAGCAATAGATTTGGAGCAGTTCTATCAGATATAAGACTGAGAATTTGTAAACAACCTCAAAGAAGGCCTACTAACAGGTCAAGGCCAAAAATTGGGGCTTACAACAAGCAAGGGTATTGGAAATACAAATCAAAGAAATCAAGGAAGAAAAAACTAATTGAATAGTAGTGGCATCCCCAGTGGAGTCTCCAATCTGTTGTAGGATATTTTCACCCTACAAGAGTTACCCATCAAGACTGTTGACCCCTAGATGATGCCCATCAAGTGATCAAGTGGCAAATAACTATATAACATGCATGTGAAGCAAACACTTATCTAAATTGGAATATAACTTGTGTTGTTGTAGGGTTCCCAATACCTACTAGGTGTGCTTGAAATGGTCCTCCCATTTTTTTCTAAAGATCATGATGTCATCTATATATATGATCACAAAAGAGTTTTTTCATGGCCACAATATATCATCCATCATCCACATGAATGTGGTCAGACATTTTTCAAGCTGAAATGCATGACCAACAACTCAAAGAACCTTCTTTAGACTTGAAGTATTGTTGATCCACATTCGTGATCAATAATTGGGTCCACATATATCTCTTTAACTTCTTCCTTATTTCTTTTCTTTTCTTCTAAGATCTCCTTACTTAGTATTTTCTCTTTCCTTTCAAAATTCGCCCATACTTAGTCATTTTTGAGCTATGCAATTGTAGCAATGCAATAGTAGAACAAGTTCTATACTCGCATGCATTTAGGTCCATAGACCTGCAACCATTTTTCTTACATTATGCACCTCTTACTTTCATGTTCCCCCAACCGCACCTTTTTACCTTCCTGTACATAACAATTTTTCTTGAAATGTATATGAGGGATGAATGACCATCCCATTTACCTTTTTCTTAAGTCTCTATACTTGCATACCCACTGATGGTCCTAATAATAGAAACAATAATACTATTGTACCCTTGGCTCGTTACTTTAATTTTTCAACCCAAGATTCGTGCAAACTTGAGAGGTGATGTGCAAATTATATGTAGTGTGCACTGGCAATAGTATAGGTCTAAGGCTGATCAAGGGTTGGAATGCATGAAATGGTGCAGGAAATTGAAATGATAAAAAGAAACTTTAAACTACTTTTGAAAAGAACACCAAATTAAAGAGCAAGTAATCTAGATTTGTAGAAAAAGGAATTTAATCTAAAATCATACTAAACCATAAAGACCAAACTGAAAGCAGAAGATGAATTCATTCTAGTGTATAATAGAAAACTGTAATTAAGAAAATTAAACTAATGCTTTAACTAAACAAGATATTTTATGCCTAACCCTTTGATTAATAACAATCCATATGTATTCTTATTGTTTATTGATTTTTT
Source organism: Picea mariana (assembly GCA_032191745.1). Taxonomy (NCBI): domain Eukaryota; kingdom Viridiplantae; phylum Streptophyta; class Pinopsida; order Pinales; family Pinaceae; genus Picea; species Picea mariana. Next base: position 87,078 of record JASDQU010107714.1, on the reverse strand, counting down.
TATGAAAAAAAAATTAAGATAAAGTAAAATCTAGAGCTAAAACAGTCATACAGGAGGTTTCTACAGGAAACTACTACATGAAGAAAAAAAGAGGCCTAGAAAGATAGTGTAAATCTCATGAATCGTAAAAAAATCTAGACTATAATAAAATGGAATAGATCTAAGTTTCTTATCCTTTGAAAGACACTCGAGAGTGTTCTAATAGGGTGTTGAATCCTTCTATAGGATGTTTGTTGTAACTAACCAGTTAATGATAGCTTGAAAGAAAGAAGAATTAATCATACAAAACTACATTAATATTGAAAATAAATTAAATTCTAACTAATCATTGTCTTAATATGAAAATAAATAAATAAATTACAACAGGGCCCTTGAGCCCTTTTGAGTGGGACCTACCCAAGAAGCACAAGGAACCTTGAAAAAACTATAAAAAGTTGAAAACAAGACCATATTTTATTCCATTAACATTAGTAGTACATCAAGAGAAAACAACCTCTAAGTGATCCGGATTATTTTCAAAATGAAATGAAAGAAGAGATATTACAATGAAATACACATAAAAATTGCCAGAAACAAAGAAATACATAAATACATGATTTCTATTAATGAAAGAAATGTACAGAGACTGTAAAAATATATAGTGCAAGACTCGCTAGAATGGTGCCAACTTTATCTATGAGAAGAGATGTAACGACTACACTCATTCACAAGAAAATGATTACAATGAGGCTCTAAAGGCCTTTTTATGATACACATGAATGCCAAAACCCTAGACATCCAAAAACCTAAACCTAGAAAATGAACCGTCAAAATTCATGTGGGCCCCGTTGGGGTAAGTTAGTACATTAACTTCTCAGGGTTGTAACTTTTTCATACGATCTCCATTTTAGAAGTGTGATAGCCTGTTGGAAAGGTATTTTCTAGAACTACACATTATGCTACCAAGCTCTGACTCTATCTACAGTTTGACTATGGCAAGCCAAGAAAACATTTTTTAGAGCTCCAAAACGGCCTTGGAAGTACATAAAGATGTACTGACATGAAAAAATCCAAAATAAACCAGTTGGAATAGGTGGGCGGCCACCAATATTCACCTGGATGTTGTGTAGGGATTCAAGACAACCCCGTAAGTGCAAAACCCACAATTACAAAGAAATTTCCCCATTACAGATAAACATGCTAAACTGAAATTTGTCAAGATGAGCCAATTGGAATTTTGAACAGGTGGGTGGCCACCAATATCCACCTTGATCACTAAGTCTCCAACAAAAGTCTTCAGAGAAAAATCTCAATACAATATTATCAAAAATATGTCTTTGTCTCTCTTAGGCTAGAGGTCTATATATAGTCTTGAGTGTTCAACCTCTTTGCTTAGATTGAGGACAAAAGTGAGGAAATATGGGATCTAAGACAATCCCATCTATATTTAGAAGTGTTGCTGGTCAGGAGTGGATATTTATGAAAAGAGAGCACTCTAGAGGTACGTGGGGACAATGTCCCTTGAT
>JASDQU010107714.1:13666-38141 GCA_032191745.1 Picea mariana | reverse complement strand
AATTTACTATTTTTAACAGTTTTTTGGTTCTCACACTTCCACGACCATTTTGAGGGCCTAAATGGATTTTTTTCGGGACCGAGCACCTCAATGATATCCAAAGGCTCTGATTGATCCCCGAAAATAAATATCCTTGATGATACCTTTCCAATGATCTATTGTGCACGCCAAACGAAGATCGTTTGCCAAAGTTATGCCCCTGGGAAGTTGATACACCAAACTACCCAAAACGGGGTCCACAAAACTGTTGGCTTTTCATCTTCCAAGGTTAGGGTTTTGTATTTTCTTTATGTTAAAAATGCCTTTAGATCCTCATTGTAATCATCTTTTTGCAAATGTGCCTAGCCATCACATCTATTCTCAGAGATAAGTTGCCACCATTCTAGCTTGTCTTTCACTCTTTATTTTTACAGTTTTGTACATTTCACTCATGAATAGAAATTGTGTATTACTATATATGTGTGCCTCTTATTATATATCCAAAATATATTTGTTATATTATTGGATCTCTTGCAATATATCTGTATATTTCTATGTTATATATTCCCTCTCATTTTGTGCCAAAAATAATCTGAATCATGTCTTGAGGGTTTTGTCGGTCACAGTCAAACCAAACCTTGGGTTTTATAACCCCCATGTAGACAAGAAGAAACCAACAATTTGATTAAACATGGATTATTGTGATGTTTCAACAGTCTCATCAAGGTTTGGTCTTCGATGCGTAAATTAGTTAGTTGATCATTTTGGCATATTGAAATAATTCAATTAAAACTCATATTTGAAGTAAGTTAATTTTCATCTCAAAAGAGTACATGTTAAGGAGCGGAAGCAAGCTGATAGTTTTGAATTTGCATAATACATTATTTTTTATGAGTCTTCAAATTTTGTTTAAGATTATGCATTTTCATTATTTTATGCTCATTGGAAAAAATAAATCAATTTGATTAAAGGCTTATTCATATGAATGCCAATCTCTTTCTTAAAAGAATGTATATTAAAAAGCAGAAATGGGATAACGGTTCTCGATTTGAGAAAAACATTTTTTAAACGAAGTTCGATCTTTCATTGAAAAATGCTTTGTTTTACCTTTTTGACGAAACACAATTCTTGTTGTTTTGTTTTTGTCATGGATTCTTGTCGAGCTTTTCCTTATTTTGGTTTGAGTCTCACTCATGATCTAATGAAAAAATCATTACATTTAAAAAGGAAAGTATGAATGTCCTTATAGAATTGGACTCCATATATCATCTTAGGATATTTTTCACCTCTTCTACTTTCTATGGATGATTTGCATATTTCAAATTTATGTCCAATGTCTTCCACAACATTCTCCATAGTAAAATTTTGAATTATATTTCTTTAAAAAAATCTCAGATTTTTTTTTTTATGTAAAACTTGTTACATCAATATTCATTTTGTAACCTGGAAAGAAACTCATCATATTGGAAAGCATGACCAATACAACAAACCTTGAGTTAAATTACTTACAATAAGAAATCCTATGACAAAATCCTTAATACCTCCCATGATGTTATCCCAAAATTTGCAAAGCTCATTATATTTCTTAGCTTGTTTTTATCAAACTAAGCTAATATTACCTCTCTTGAAATAAATTTTGGCTCTTTATCTCCCTTCCAATTCATTAATTAAAATATCACATAATAAGTCATCCTCCTTTCATAAAAAATATATTTAACTAATCACTTCACGGTCAGATTTTATTGAAAGATTTGAGATTTGATCCAAATGAAATGAGAGAAGGAATTTACCAAATCAGAGACCTTCCAAATGAAGAAATCAAAATATATAATTGCTACGACATTTAAATAGACCTGTTAAAAGATCCGGCGAGATCATTCAAGTCACAAACTTAGTCTCACCAAATCCGCAAAAAGATACAAATCCACGAGATGGAAAAGAAGCATGGGTGAGATGGAGCTGGACATGGAAGGCATTCATACCACACTATCATGGCAGGATAGCTGTAAATTTCCAGTCATGACAGAATTGGAGACTGCCAGTGGAATGGGAGGAATTCGTATATTTTTATCAATATCTTTCCAATCGCTTTTGTTTTTGGTCATAGGCACCATTTAAGTTTAAGTCACTCTCACATTATTGTGGAGTTTTACTTGGATGTTGGTGTTTTCTGACCAAGGAAATGAGATACTAGTTTCTTCTTGTCAATGGTTGCAAAAGTTGTAATCAAGCTTGTATACTATTATCAGTTTGAATATGTTTTGAATACCTTTTATAGTCAGAAATCTAGAATTGAGAACCTGCGCACTAATGTCGAGTTTTAGGAATGGGTTCAAGACTTAATGGTTCGAGAACATGTGCACTAATGTCAAGTTATACTTACAAAACCTCATCCTACCATACCCTTATAATTGGAGTCCCAATACACATGTGGGGGATGTCCATATGATGGCATTTGCATCATGGCTAAGGAATGATGGAAGAGGAATTAAAGAAGTACCAAGGAAGAAGAAATTCAAACACTCTTCTGGATTAGATTTGAGGAAGCTAGAATAGGGGATGTTATAACCAACCATCAAAACCTCTCTTTGGATAAAGATGTAGCCCCAGGTTGGACATCTAAGTAGATAGAAGAAATGGGCCACTTGGATGACTCATTAAGATTGTTGGGAGAAGAGGTAGCAAATTTTTTGCATAGGAGGTGGACTCCTTGCCTCGTATCTTGCAAATTAGAGATCCTCACTCTCCCAATACTATCCAACTTTCCCTCTTAAGGACACCTTGGTACAAAGAGACCCTAATAAATATGAAAAAAAAATGTATTGGGTTGAAGATGAATCACCCACTCCTTATCCCTGTAGCACCTATGGCTGACCTCAACATAGGAAAGGAATAAGAAGAGTGGGACAAGATTGTGAGAAAAAAAGGATATCATGAGAAGAAATCCATCAAATGGTATGTGGCATGGGGCATGAGGCAGGAATTCAATGAAAACAACAAATTTTTTAATATCAGGAGGTTAATGAACAACAAGAAGGTATAGGGAAACAACCTAGTAGTGGTTAGGAGCCTAGTGGACAATGACAATAGTAGCAAGAGTAGAAGAACCAATTTTTTTTGAAAAAAGGGTGTGAAAAGTTTTAGTTTATGGGTGATGATGAGCCCAATTATTTCCTTTCCCAAAGGCTCATCATAGAAACATTTTTCAACCATAATACAACTTAATACTTTTTTTGACCATATTTAATAGTAAGTCATGAATATTTTTGCATGTTAGTAAATGTGTTTTGAGGTGGAATTTTCTGTATATCATACCTTTTTGTTCTAATATCTATGCTAAAATATGTGTGTAGTACTAAACACGTCGAAGTCCATGAATCCAAAGAGCTTAAGGGTGCCAACATCCTAACAACAATGGAATTTGTTTCTCTCAAAGCACTGCCATCCAAGAATCAAGGGACATTGTCCCCACATACCTCTAGAGTGCTCTCTTTTCATAAATATCCACTCCTAACCATCAACACTTCTAAATATAGATGGTATTGTATTAGATCCCATATTTCCTCACTTTCGTCCTCAATCTAAGCAAAGAGGTTGAACACTCAAGACTATATATAGACCTCTAGCCTAGGCGAGACAGAGACATATTTTTGATAATATTGTATTGAGATTTTTCTCTGAAGACTTTTGTTGGAGACTTAGTGATCCAGGTGGATATTGGTGGCCACCCACTTGTTCCAAATTTCAATTGGCTCATCTTGACAATTTCCAGTTTAGCATGTTTATCTGTAATGGGGACATTTCTTTGTAATTGTGGGTTTTGCACTTACGGGGCTATCCTGAATCCCTACACAACATCCAGGTGGATATTGGTGGCCGCCCACCTATTCCAACTGGTTTATTTTGGAATTTTTCATTTCAGTACATCTTTATGTACTTCCTAGGCCGTTTTGGAGCTCTAAACAGTGTTTTCTTGGCTTGCCACAGTCAAACTATAGATGGATGTTGATACTGAGAGGGGGGTGAATCAGTATCAAGTACAATTTAAAACCTTTTTCAACTTATACTTAAACCATTCAACTATATCCAATGAGCAATGAACAATAGTATAAGAGTTACACCAATACACTACAATACACCATGCACAATTAATGAGAAATAATCAATAGTTATTGTTCAAGGGAAGTAATGACTTCCAAAGGTAGCTACAGCTTCCAAATGTAAAGGGAGGGATAAACCTCCAAGAGGAAGATGGAATCCTCCAATATCAAGAGAGAGTTGAACTCTCCATCCTTTCCTCTTCCTCCCACCCAAGAATATATGAGAGATAAAAAAACTTTACATTAAATCATCACCATCAACCAATCATCACATAGAACCTGATAATGCTTCCTGAGACTTCTTCAATTTCTGCAATTCTTCAATTCTTGGAGTACTCTGATCCTATAGATAATATTACTCAATGTATTCTCTGAAACTCCTTCATTTTTCACTCCTTGAATCCTCCCCAAAAAGAGGTTATAGAAAGAATGGTAGATTTTATTCAATTCTGGTCTGTTCAGGAGAGTGAACTTACACAGAATGCCCTACACTCAATAATTAACATCTGATTCTGAAACTCACACAAAATAAATAAAAGTATGTACGATTTTTAATGAAATTCATCCCACTTCATTTGGATTCGTGATGAAGAAGTTATGACTATTTTACCCGGAACACCTGTTTATTGACTAGCTTCAGGATTGGTCACAAACCCTATCTTCCATAGAGTGTATCTCCATAATTATAGCAAATCAAGAGATGAAATTTTTACCAGAGGTACCTTGATATGTCTTCTCAATACCATAGCAATTTCACCATATGAATCATTCTATAAAACAAGTTATAGAAAAAATGGTAAGATGACCTGAAAATAACATACCTTAGAACACATCACCAAAAGACTTTATCCTCCCTTGAAGTCTGGCCTTCTTTTCTTCTTATTTCCTCTAAAATTTGACTTGTATCAAATGAATGTATAATGATGTTTATTTATACTATTTATGTTACTTCCTTTTAACATTAGGTCTGACCTGACACTTTCTTATTTTGTAATTTGTTTCTTTAATTATCTTCAGGGCCTACATGTACTTCCTTCTTCAATTCACTTTGTCATCTTCAAAAATTCATTTCTCCTCAACCATGAGGATCCATGTGACATGCCACATACCACTGGAAACAACATGATGTATACTATCCATCCATGGGTGTTGTATCTGCATCATCATGCATGTGCATTTTCCTTCATGTCCAAATACATTCATCAATCTTGCGGTCCAAAACCCATGACTAGGGTTGACATCAATGACAACAACCAATCTTCCACAGAGCTTGGCAGCATAATGTGTAGTTCTAGAAAATACCTTCCCAACAGGCTATCATATTCCTAAAATGGAGATCGTATGAAAAAGTTACCACCTCGGGAAGTTAATGTACTAACTTACCCCAACGGGGCCCACATGAATTTTGACGGTTCATTTCCCAGGGTTAGGTTTTTGGATGTCTAGGGTTTTGGCATTCACGTGTATCATAAAAAGGCCTTAAGAGCCTCATTGTAATCAGCTTCTTGTGAATCATTGTAGTCGTTACATCTCTTCTCATAGATAAAGCTGACACCATTCTAGTGAGTCTTGCACTCTATATTTTTACAATCTCTGTACATTTCTTTCATTAATGGAAATCATGTATTTATGTATTTCTTTGTTTTTGGCAATTTTTATGTGTATTTCATTGTAATATCTCTTCTTTCATTTCATTTTGAAATTAATCTAGATCAGTTAGAGGCTTTTTTCTCTTGATGTACTACTAATGTTAATGGAATAAAATATGGTCTTGTTTTCAACTTTTTATAGTTTTTTCAAGGTTCCTTGTGCTTCTTGGGTAGGTCCCACTCAAAAGGGCTCAAGGGCCCTGTTGTAATTTATTTAGTTATTTTCATATTAAGACAATGATTAGTTAGAATTTAATTTATTTTCAACATTAATGTAGTTTTGTATGATTAATTCTTCTTTCTTTCAAGTTATCATTAACTGGTTAGTTACAACAAACATCCTACAGAAGGATTCAACACCCTATTAGAAAACTCTCGAGTGTCTTTCCAAGGATAAGAAAATTAGATCTATTCCATTTTATTATAGTCTAGATTTTTTTACGATTCATAATATTTACACCATCTTTCTAGGCCTCTTTTTTTCTTCATGTAGTAGTTTCTTGTAGAAATTGTACAATTCCTGTAGAAACCTCCTGTATGATTGTTTTAGCTCTAGATTTTACTTTATCTTAATCTTTTTTTCATAAAAAAATAAATAAACAATAAGAACACATATGGATTGTTATTCATCAAAGGGTTAGGCATAAAATATCTTGTTTAGTTAAAGCATTAGTTTAATTTTCTTAATTACAATTTTCTGTTATACACTAGAATGAATTCATCTTCTACTTTCAGTTTGCTCTTTATGGTTTAACATGCTTTTAGATTAAATTCCTTTTTCTACAAATCTACATTACTTGCTCTTTATTTTGGTGTGCTTTTCAAAAGTAGTTAAAAGTTTCTTTTTATCATTTCAATTTCTTGCACCATTTCATGCATTCCAACCCTTGATCAACCTTAGACCTATACTATTGTCAGTGCACACTACATATAATTTTCACATCACCTCTCAAGTTTGTATGAATCTTGGGTTGAAAAATTAAAGTAATGAGCCAATGGTACAATAGTATTATTGTTGCTATTATTAGGACCATCAGTGGGTATGCAAGTATAGAGACTTAAGAAAGAGGTAAATGGGATGGTCAGTCATCCCTCATATACATTTCAAGAAAAATTGTTATGTACGGGAAGGTAAAAAGGTGCGGTTGGGGGAACATGAAAGTAAGAGGTGCATAATGTAAGCAACATGGTTGTGGGTCTATGGACCTAAAATCATGCGACTTTGGAACTTGTTCTACTATTTCATAACTCAAAAATGACTAAGTATGGGCGAATTTTGAAAAGAAAGAGAAAATACTAAGTAAGGATATCCCAGAAGAAAAGAAAAGAAATAAGGAAGAAGTTAAAGAGATATATGTGGACCCTATTATTGATCACGAATGTGGATCAACAATCCTTCAAGTTTAAAGAAGGTTCTTTGAGTTGTTGGTCATGCATTTCGGCTTGAAAAATGTCTGACCACTTTCATGTGGATGATGGATGATATATTGTGGCCATGCAAAAACTCTTTTGTGGTCATATATATATATATAGATGACATCCTAATCTTTAGAAAAAAATGGGAGGAACGTTTGAAGCACACCTAGTAGGTATTGGGCACCCTACAACAACACAAGTTATATTCCAATTTCGATAAGTGTTTGCTTCACATGCATGTTATATAGTTATTTTCCACTTGATCACTTGATGGGCATCATCTAGGGGTCAACAGTCTTGATGGGTAACTCTTGTAGGGTGAAAATATCCTACAACAGATTGAAGATTCCACTGGTGATGTCACTACTATTCAATTAGTTTTTTCTTCCTCATTTTCTTTGATTTGTATTTCCAATACCCTTGCTTGTTGTAAGCCCCAATTTTTGGTCTTGATCTGTTTGTAAGCCTTCTCTGAGGTTGTTTTCAAATTCTCAATCTTATATCTGATAGAACTACTCCAGATCTATTGCTTTTTGGAATCCTACGGTCATGGTCATGATTTGTCTGTGTGCACATAGTGACCTTACCCTTGTTGGTCGCTTGTTTCTCCATCACTGGGTGCGACCACCCTCACAACTACACTACCTGGTGCAACTAATTATTTTGGTTTCCTTCTGCACCTCTGCAAGGTGTGACTGATCACTCTGTGGAATTAATAGGGTGCAACCAGGATTTCAAAACACAACCCATATCTATTTGTATTTTTCTTCCAGCCCTTCAGATCTCTTTTTTATTTGTTCAAGAATTCATTGCTGCAATATCTTTCAAAATCACTTTGAAATCTTTTCCTTTGTGTGTGATTTCATTTTTTATTAAAAGAACTTTTTTTATTTTGTGGGTACGGTTTAGATCAATTAATATCATCCCCTCTGACTTTTAAAGTGTTAATGTCACTTTTTTGAAGAATGTCCATTTGTTTTTTAAAATATTTGTTTGTTCCTTTATATTTTCTTCCATTGTTTAGACAAATCCAACTCTTTTGACTTACATTTCATCCTAGAGTGTGCTTCTTTTTTCAAGTTATTTGAAATATTTTTCTACCATTGGAAGCTTGAATTTTGCGTTGACAAAATTCTTATGCTTGGATATTCTAGTCCTTCGGTGCTTTTTTGTTTGTTTGTCTTCCTTAGATTTTGAATTCTTTGTGAGTATCATTGCATACTTTCATTTTTTGGAAAACAAGAGCAAAATAAGAGTTGTTTTTAGTTTTCATCCAATTTGAAAAGAAAAACAAAAAGAAGTGTTTTGGTACGTAGTCGAAAAGGCTTGTTTTTCTTTGGGATTTTGGAAAAAATAATTCAGTAGTTTTTCATTTCAAATTTTTTCCATTTGATTAAAGAAAAATGAATGTTGCATGCTTTTGGGTGTTCATTTAAAAAAAAACAAGAAAATATCTCTTCCCTTTCCCATAGTTAGAATTCATTGAAAGAAAAATATTTGCATTTCATTCTTTTGGATTCAATTCTTCAAACGACTAGTTTCACCTTCGAACATCCTTTTGAGTAAAAAAAATAATTAAAATCAACCAACATGATAATAAAATTAACTAGACATTTTTTTAGTACACCAACAATAGCTTAGGATTAGAGTCTTTGGACTAGGAAAATTGAGTAAATTAACCAAGACTACTAAACAAAATTGTAGAACACTAAAGAGGGATACAACCCAAACATCATATAGGCATAGTTGGGAACCCCCTCTAACATAGGGGCTAAACATGAGGTCACATGCAGAAGAGAAGTGAAGATTGGGATGAAGATGAATCTCCCACTCCTTTTGACCTCAACATAGAAAAGGAATAAGAAGAGTGGGACAAGATTGTGAGAAAAAAAGGATATCGTGATAATAAATCCATCAAATGGTATCTGGCATGGAACATGAGGCAAGAATTCAATGAAAACAACAAAGTGTTTAACATCAAGAGGTTAATGAACAACAACAAGGTACATGGAAACAACCTAGTAGTGGTCAGGAGCTTAGTGGACAATGACAACAGTAGTAAGAGTAGAAGAACCAATTTTTGTTGCAAAAAGGGTGTGAAAAGTTTTAGTTTATGGGTGATGACGAGCCCAATTATTTCCTATCATAGAAACATTTTTCAACCATAATACAACTTAATACGTTTTTTGACCATATTTAATAGTAAGTCATGAATATTTTTGCATGTTTCTTAGTAAATGTGTTTTGAGGTGGAATTTTATGTATATCAAACCTTTTTATTCTAATATCTATGATAAAATATGTGTGTAGTACTAAGCACACCGAACTCCATGAATCCAAAGAGCTTAAGGGTTCCAACATCCTAACAACAATGTAATTTGTTTCCCTCAAAGTGTTGCCATCCAAGAATCAAGGGACATTGTCCCCACGTACCTCTAGAGTGCTCTCTTTTCATAAATATCCACTCCTAACCAGCAACACTTTTAAATGTAGATGGGATTGTCTTACATCCCATATTTCCTCAATTTTTTCCTCAATCTAAGCAAAGAGGTTGAACACTCAAGAATGTATATAGACCTCTAGCCTAGGAGAGAAGGAGACATATTTTTGATAATATTGTATTGAGATTTTTCTCTGAAGAATTTTGTTGGAGACCTAGTAATCCAGGTGGATATTGGTGGCCACCCACCTGTTCCAAATTCCAACTAGCTCATCTTGACAATTTTCATTTTAGCTTGTTTATCTGTAATGGGGACATTTCTCTTTAATTGTGGGTTCTGCACTTACGGGCCTGTCCTGAATCCCTACACAACATCCAGGTGGATATTGGTGGCTACCCACCTATTCCAACTGGTTTATTTTGGAATTTTTCATGTCAGTACATCTTTATGTACTTCCTAGGCCATTTTGGAGCTCTAAACAATGTTTTCTTGGCTTTCCATAGTCAAACTGTAGATGGAGTCATATCTTGGCAGCATAATGTGTAGTTCTAGAAAATACCTTTCCAACATGCTATCACACTCCTAAAATGGAGATCGTATGAAAAAGTTACAACCCCGGGAAGTTAATGTACTAACTTACCCCAACAGGGCCCTCATGAATTTTGATGATTTATTTCCTAGGGTTAGGTTTTTGGATGTCTAGAGTTTTGTCATTCATGTGTATCATAAAAAGGCCTTCAGAGCCTCATTGAAATCATGTTCTTGTGAATGAGCATAGTCGTTACATCTCTTCTCAGAGATAAAACTGGCACCATTCTAGTGAGTCTTGCACTCTATATTTTTATAGTCTTTGTACATTTATTTCATTAATAGAAATTATGTATTTATGTATTTCTTTGTTTCTGGAAATTTTTATGTGTATTTCATTGTAATATCTCTGCTTTCGTTTCATTTCAAAAATAATCTGGATCACTTAGAGCCTTTTTTCTCTTGATGTACTACTAATGTTAATGGAATAAAATATGGTCTTGTTTTCAACTTTTTATACTTTTTTCAAGGTTTCTTGTGCTTCTTGGGTAGGTCCCACTCAAAAGGGCTCAAGGGCCCTATTGTAATTTATTTAGTTATTTTCATATTAAGACAATGATTAGTTAGAATTTAATTTATTTTCAATATTAATGTAGTTTTGTATGATTATTCTTCTTTCTTTCAAGTTATCATTAATTGGTTAGTTACAACAAACATCCTACAGAAGGATTCAACACCCTATTAGAACACTCTCGAGTGTCTTTCCAAGGATAAGAAACTTAGATCTATTCCATTTTATTATTGTCTAGATTTTTTTATGATTCATAAGATTTACACTATCTTTCTAGGCCTCTTTTTTTCTTCATGTAGTAGTTTCCTGTAGAAATTGTACAATTCCTGTAGAAACCTCCTGTATGACTATTTTAGCTCTAGATTTTACTTTATCTTAATCTTTTTTTCATAAAAAAATCAATAAACAATAAGAATACATATGGATTGTTATTGATCAAAGGGTTAGGCATAAAATATCTTATTTAGTTAAAGAATTAGTTTAATTTTCTTAATTACAATTTTCTGTTATACACTAGAATGAATTCATCTTCTGCTTTCAGTTTGCTCTTTATGGTTTAGTATGATTTTAGATTAAATTCTTTTTTCTACAAATCTAGATTACTTGCTCTTTAATTTGGTGTGCTTTTCAAAAGTAGTTTAAAGTTTCTTTTTATCATGTCAATTTCTTGCACCATTTCATGCATTCCAACCCTTGATCAGCCTTAGACCTATACTATTGTCAGTGCACACTACATATAATTTACACATCACCTCTCAAGTTTGTACAAATCTTGGGTTGAAAAAGTAAAGTAAGGAGCCAAGGGTACAATAGTATTATTGTTGCTATTATTAGGACCATCAGTGGGTATGCAAGTATAGAGACTTAAGAAAAAGGTAAATGGGATGGTTAGTCATCCCTCATATACATTTCAAGAAAAAATATTATGTACGGGAAGGTAAAAAGGTGCGGTTGGGGGAACATGAAGTACGAGGTGCATAATGTAAGCAACATGGTTGTGGGTCTATGGACCTAAATGCATGTGAGTCTAGAACTTGTTCTACTCTTGCATTGCTACGATTGCATAACTCAAAAATGACTAAGTATGGGAGAATTTTGAAAGGAAAGAGAAAATACTAAGTAAGGAGATCCTAGAAGAAAAGAAAAGAAAAAAGGAACAAGTTAAAGAGATATATGTGGACCCAATTATTGATCACGAATGTGGATCAACCATCCTTCAAGTCTAAAGAAGGTTCTTTGAGTTGTTGGTCATACATTTCGGCTTGAAAAATGTCTGAGCACATCCATGTGGATGATGGATGATATATTGTGGCCATGAAAAAAATCCTTTGTGGTCATATATATAGATGACATCCCGATCTTTATAAAAAAATGGGAGGAACATTTGAAGCACACCTAGTAGGTATTGGGCACCCTACAACAACAAAAGTTATATTCCAATTTGGATAAGTGTTCGCTTCACATGCATTTTATATAGTTATTTGCCACTTGATCACTTGATGGGCATCATCTAGGGGTCAGCAGTCTTGATGGGTAACTCTTGTAGGGTGAAAATATCCTACAATAGATTGGAGACTCCACTAGGGATGCCACTACTATTCAATTAGTTTTTTCTTTCTCGATTTCTTTGATTTGTATTTCCAATAATCTTGCTTGTTGTAAGCCCCAATTCTTGGTCTTGATATGTTAGTAAGCCTTCTCCGAGGTTGTTTGCAAATTCCCAGTCTTATATCTAATAGAACTACTCCAGATCTATTTCTTTTTGGAATCCTACGGTCATGGTCATGATTTGTCGATGTGCACAGAGTGATCTTACCCTAGTTGGTCTCTTTCTACTCCATCACTGGGCGCGACCACCCTCACAACTACACTACCTGGTGCAACTAATTATTTTGGTTTCCTTCTGCACCTCTGCAAGGTGTGACCGATCACTCTATGGAATTAATAGGGTGCGACCAGGATTTCAAAAGGCAATTTTTTGAAGGGAGATCCTTCAAAACACAACCTATATCTATTTGTATTTTTCTTTCAGCCCTTCAGATCTCTTTTGGATTTGTTCAAGAAGTCATTGCTGCAATATCTTTCAAAATCACTTTGAAATCTTTTCCTTTGTGTGTTATTTCATTTTTTATTAAAATAACTTTTTTGTTTTTGTGGGTACGGTTTAGATCAATTAATCTCATCCCCCCAGACTTTTAAAGTGTTAATGACACTTTTCTGAAGAATGTCCATTTGTTTTTTGAAATATTTGTCTGTTCCTTTATATTTTCTTCCATTGTTTAGACAAATCCAACTCTCTTGACTTGCATTTCATCCTAGAGTGCACTTCTTTTTTCAAGTTATTTGAAATATTTTTCTACCGTTGGAAGCTTGAATTTTGCGTTGACGGAATTCTTATGCTTGGATATTCTAGTTCTTGAGTGTTTTTTTTTTTTTTCCTTAGATTTTGAATTCTTTGTGAGTATCATTTTATACTTTCATTTTTTGGAAAACAAGAGAAAAAAAAGAGTTTTTTTTAGTTTTCATCCAATTTGAAAAGAAAAACAAAAGGAAGTGTTTTGGTACATAGTTGAAAAGGATTGTTTTTCTTTGGGATTTTGGAAAAAATAATTTAGTAGTTTTTCATTTCAAAATTTTTCCATTTGATTAAAGAAAAATGAATGTTTCATGCTTTTGGGTGTTCATTTAAAAATAAAACAAGAAAATATCACTTCCCTTTCCTGTAGTTAGAATTCATTGAAAGAAAAATATTTTCATTTCATCCTTTTTGCATTCTTTTGGATTCAATTCTTTACACGACTAGTTTCACCTTCGAACATCCTTCTGAGTAAAAAAAACTATTGAAATGAACCAACCTGATAATAAAATTAACTAGACATTGTTTTTGGTATACCAACAATAGCTTAGGATTAGAGTCTTTGGACTAGGAAAACTAAGTAAATTATCCAAGACTACTAAACAAAATTGTAGAACACTAAAGAGGGATAAAAACCAAACATCGTATAGGCACAGTTGGAACTCCCTCTAATATAGGGGCTAAACAAGAGGTCACATGCAGAAGAGAAGTGAAAATTACCCTTCCAAATTTTACCAATCATAGTGGAAAGAGCATGTATTGGGGGTTTTTCTTGAGTGTTATTGGTTCATTTGTTCTCTTTGCTTCATGAATATATAATCCATTTAGGGTCCTCAAGATTCTTACCGATCCACTTGTCTTCATCCCTCTAGAAGAGCTTCAGACTTTGTTATCCTACCCATATGTTCGGTCTCGACTGTTGACTATACCCCACCAGAGGCTAACTGTAAGTTGGTAACCTTAGTGACCTTTCCTAGATAGATACATAGGTGACTGTGTGGGGTTTCCCATGGTACCCGAGGTATACATCTTATCACACTTTCAATACTCTTGGAGGGTGATCCCATGAAAGCGAGGGTTTCTTACACCAAGAAGGGTTTTTACGTGGAGTTCAGGGTAGCTTCTTGCCATATCTTTGTTGATGGATTGTCATCCTATCTTTAGAATATCCTTCTATATCTTGTTTCTTGGTTGATTACCTATATATATTTTTAGTAGTTCTTTTAAAGTTCTTAGTTGGCCTAAAAAATCGTTATATTTTCACCGTGGCCGATAACAGGTTTCATATATCTCAAAGAATGCAAGGGTTATATCCTGAACATCGCAATCATCCAAACAAACCTTCTATTGAAGGAATATTTAAAGAAGAACATGTCTCTGAAATAGGGTGTGTAGGTCCCTCAGGTGACCCAATTGAAGGGGCAGTTGAAACCGTCGAAGAAGGTAACTTCCTCCCTCCCACCAATCCCCCTCCCTCAACTGTCACTCTCGCACCTACCTGAAAAGTATCTCATACCACTCAAAATGTACAACAAATGATATTATGGCATTCACACATCAACATCCACCTCTCAATATGGAATAATAATACCCCCAATGGACCCTAAAATTATTTCCCTGGCACACATTACCACTTATGGAACTTTTTGTTGGTGGCCAACATCGTTGACCCCAATAACTCCACCAAAAATATATGTGGGTACAAATCTTGTTCCCACCACTAGAAATGAACCTATATTGACACCAAGCGCAATACTTGGTCATCCTCTACAAATTCACTCTAGTTAGGTAGCTAGTAGTGCCACTACCATGAGCCCTACAACAAGTACATTGTATTTTCATCCCTCCAGTCTAGTAGGTAACTTAATGTTAGTCACCCAAATTGTTTATACCACACCAAATATTCACATAGGAGGTTTGTATTTACCTCTCACTAGGAGGGGGATTCTAACTGGGGGGAAACCCTCAGCTGTAGGGCCATTTTCCACATGGGGGAAACTGATCCAGATTTATGGGAGGAATGAAATAAAATAACAGACCAACTACAATAACACAAAGATATAGATAACAACAGTAGATATCCAGTGAACAATAACTTCTATTGAATAAATAAAATAGGTTCAAACTGTAAAAATGCATAACTGAAAACAACTTGCTCGAATGGTGGTAGCTATCTCTAAGAAGAGATGTGGATACTACGCACATCCGTCTGAGTAGAATTATTACAATGAGGCTCCAATTTCGTTTTAACATTACTCATGAATACCAAAACCCTAGATATCCAAAAACCTAACCCTAGGATATGAAACGCCAAAAGTTATATGGGCCCCAATGGTTAAGTTGGTACCTCAACTTCCCGGGGTCGTAACTTTTGCATACGACCTCCATTTTAGGCACGTGATATCCCATTGGAAAGGTATTTTCAAGAAACACACATTATGCTATAAAAATTTGACTATCTCTACAATTTGACTGTGGCAAGACAAAAAAACATTGTTTAGAGCCTTAAAATGACCCTGGAAGTACGAAACGATGTATTGACATGAAAATTTCCAAAATAATCTAGTTGGATTAGGTGGGAGGCCACCAATATACACCTGGAATTTGTGTAGGGATTCATACATACCGAGAAGTGTAGAACCCACAATTACAAAGAGTTATAGAAGAATGTGTTGAACTAAAATTGTCAAAAGGAGATAGTTGGAATAGGTGGGTGGCCACCAATATCCACATGGATCAGTCCTCCCCCCTTAGGAAGCAATGGTCTCAATTTCATTGAGTGCCCCCATTAGGTGAGGAATTTTTTGCTAATTTTTTCCTTGGGTGATCCATTTTCCTTAGTGCAAGAACTGCCCTACCTTGAAAACTTGATAAAGTTGGATCCTCTGCTGGTGACTGCCCTTGACCTGTGTGTCCACTATATGATCAGTGGATGCTTGTTCCATGTAGTCAGGGTTGAGCTCTGTTGGTGTTAACTATTTTGCGATCTCTAAGGTGTTCAATAATGGTGGAAAATATGGTCAGAGGAGGTCCAAATTGAACACTAGGTGCAAGCCAAGGAAGGAGGGAGTGTTAAGCTCAAAAGAATTATCTCCCACAACTTTGTTGATAGTGTAAGGACCATAGAAAAGTGGATGAAGCTTTTGATGTGGACCTGTAAGGTGTTTTTTCTGCAAATGTGACCATACCTTGTCTCCCACCTAAAACTTGTGTGGTACTCGGTGTTGATCATGGTGCTTCTTGTACTTAGCATTGGCTTTCTACCAAATATCATGGACCTATTGGTGGGTGTTGAATCCACTCAATGAACCTAGTGGTTTTGTTAGCCTCAAACTAAACATGGGAAGATTTTCTCTATGTGGTTGCAAGAGGTAGTGCAACATCAATGGGACCCAAGGGTTGGAATCCCAGCCCCACCTGAAATGGGCTATGGTTAGTGGAGCTATGGAGAGACCTGTTGTAGTTGTGCTGAACATAGGAAAGAATCTCATCCCATGTATGAATATGCTTAGAGTTATACATGCACATGATGCGTACAATCATCTGATTGGCGACCTTTTTTTGGCCATCAGTTTGAGAGTGGAAAGCAGTGGATTTAATGAGCTTGGTGTCCAAAAGTGACTAGAGACTCAACCAAATTGTGTTGAGGAACCTCCTATCCCAATCAAAGATGATGGTCTGTGGTATCCAAAAATGAACCCACACTCATTTGAGGAAGAGCTTGGAATTATCTGCCACTATGATGCTCTTCTTGCAGGCTGTGAGAATGGACATCTTTGAAAACCGATCAAATACCACAAATACAAAATCATGGCATTGCTTGGTGGATGGAAGGACAGACATGTAATCCATCGAGATGGATTCCCAAGGCCTCTTAGGAGTAAGAAGAGGGGTGTATAAGCCTTGCTTCTTGATGGATGGCTTGGAAATAGCATAGACAATGCAATATCTGATACACTTGTTGACATCTTGTCGAAGTTTTGGCCAATAAAAATGTTTTTGTAGAAAGGGAACAATTTTATCCATGCCAAAATGTCCTCCCATCCAACTATAGTGATCCTCCCAAATCCGCTTTGCATGTTCACTTGCAAGAAAATAGAGGTGGCTCAGATGGAATAACAGTCTATCCTGAATGTGAAAATTGGTGACATTCACGCATGTACCCAAGAGCTGATAGGTGGTGGCGAAGTTATGATCTTCCTGATAAAGTTGGGGTCACTCAAATGCATCATTCCCACATGAATGAAGCACGATGGTGAGTATAGCCATGGGAGGTCGACTAAGGAAGTCAACGATGTGATTTGTGCTCCTTTTCTTATACTTGATGTTGATATGAAACTGTTTTAGATATGTGGACATCTTCTTATGGCATTCGTTTTGAAACTTCCCATGTGTCTGTATGAACTACAGAGGCTTGTGATCAGTGTGGATGCTTTTCTCCTTTTCTAGAATGTAATGTTTCCATTGACGAAAATCTTTTACAAATTGATGAAAAGCTTGTACAATGGAATACATTTCCTTGTCATAGGTGAGGTACTTCCGAAAAATAACTGAGAGTGTCTCACTATGGTATTTTATCAGATGACTGTGTTGAGTGAGAACTACACCTACATCATAGTTGGATGCATCGGTCTCAATCTCAAACGGTTGTTGCAGATCAAGTAAGGAGAGTACTGGAACTGAGCACAAGCAATGCTTCATATCATCAAATGCTCATTGTTGTGCATTCCACCATGTTAACTTTTCCTTGCCACCACCATCGATCACTTGGAAGAGGGCCCATGCAATATGGAATAATCCCAACAAAAACCGTTGGTAGAAGTTAGAAATTCCCAAGAAGCTTGGAAGCTCGGTTAGTGTGGTCGAGGCTGGCCAGTCTCGGATGACTTGGATCTTATATGGATCCACATGTACCCCATGTTAATAAACAATGTCTCCCAAGTATTGGACCTTGTCCATGCCAAGGGATCATTTTTCCAAGTTGTAATGTAGCGTGTGTTGCCGCAAAGTGCTCAAAACTTGTTGAACATGCTGTATGTGCTCTTCTCAAGTTTGTTGAAGATGAGGATGTCATCCAGATATACCACCACAAAAAGAGTTCGTGAAGGGTCTCAATACATCATCTATCAACCTCATGAAAGTTGTTTGTGTGTTTGTTAGGCCAAAGGGCTTGACCAGCCATTAGAAGAGACATTCTTTAGATTTGAAAGTTGTCTTCCATACATCAGTCGGTTCGATGGGAACCTGGTGGTAGCTAGAATTTAGGTCAATCTTGTTGAAGAAATTAGCCTCCTTGAGTTGGTCGAGAATTTCATCAATTTGGGGAATTAGGTACCAGTTCCTGACTCTGATTTTGTTTAATTCTCTGTAATCAATGTAGAGTCGCCAGGTCCCATATTTCTTCTTCATCAGCACAATCGAGCTTACGCAAGGGGAGGACTTGGGTCTGATGTGCCCCTTTTGAAGAAGATCTTGGATATGACACTGGATTTTCTCATTTTCCATCATCGAGCGATGATAAAATAGTCTATTAGGTAGAGTTTCATTGAGGGTTATATTAATTAGATGCTTGACTTGTAAGTGCATCAGTTCCTCGGTAGGTGAGGAGAAGATGTCTCTGTACTCTTTCACAATTCTATCCACTTGCTTCTGCTACAAATATAGGCTCTATGTAGAGGTCATGGATGTCTAGGAGACCTTCATATTACTATGAGCATGGATCACAAAGAATATGAACTTTATGTTCTGTGAAATGACCTTATTTCATTTCTTAGTAGAGATTAAAGAAATAGCAGTAGGAGGCGCTACCTTTGGTATCCGGTAGAATTGTCTACCCAAAGTAATAATAACACTGCAGGGTCTAGACTCATATACAACATGTCACTTCCACAAATATGGTTGTCCTAAAATAACATCACAAAATTCAAGCAGAGAAATATTACACAATACCTCATCTTTGAAGGGCTTGATGTCGTAGGGAAGATGACAGTGTTGGATGCCATTGAGATATCTTCCTTGGAGAATCCAACCAATGGTGTAGGGTTGTGGGTGCAGTGTCATCGGCATGTCCAGTTGCCTGAAGACCTCTGTTGAGATCAGGTTCTTTTGAATACTGCTATTGACAATGAAGTTAAGAGGAGCCCCCTTTACCCACATCTGTGAGTGAAAGAGGCATTTCCCTTCCTTTGGTTCTTCTAGTTCACTTGGTTGGAATTTGGTGGTAGTGACAATGGCACTGGGTTCAACATTGATAATCTTCTTCCCTCCTTCTGGATTTGATTCAGAGTTAGAATCTACCTCTGACTCAGAAGCTTTCAACTCGGTCACGAGTGACTTCTTGAAGCGACATTCTTCGGAGTTGTGCCAAGGGATTTTATGGTATTCACACCACTTTCTCGTGTCCTTCTTTGACTTCTCATTACCCTTCTTGTGTTGTGGCTTGGATTGGTTTTCCTGAGAGTGGCCATATTTCCTCTATCCCTTGTTTTGTGGGTTGGGGCCGACTTTACCCTGCTTCGGCTGTGTGGAGTTTGCAGATCCAAACTCTCTCCTCTTCTACTTAAATTTCTACTCAATCTTGACAACATATCTATAAGTTGTACCTAATGATCTGATGTCTAGAAAATACATTTCTGTTTGAATGTATTTATTTAGACAACTGCGATATTTGATCACCAAATGTTGTTCAAAGTCTTTGATACCCAATTTGGTGCACAGGGTATGGAAAATATTGGTGAAATCTGGTACTATCTGGTCCCTTTCATGACGTAGGGTGGTCCATCTTGTGTATTGGTCCTCATAGCTTGCAACAGGATAGTATTGTTCTTTAATGGCATCCCTGAAGGAATCCCATGTGGGGGAGACCACAAATATTTCATATTCCTCTATGGCCCTTTGCTCAGAGTAAGTATCCCACCAGTCCTTAACATGGGGGATGGCCTTGAGGAGTGAAAAAGAAATATTTTCCCTATCGAAAAAAATTTGGACTGAAAATACCCTTCAAGCATATTCAACCATTTATCTAAAACATCTGCATCTATCGGTGCTTCAAATAATGGATTATCAAAATTTAATTGTACCTTAAAGGGGGTTTTATGGCTTCTTGATGAAGATATGGCTCCTGTGGGAATCCACTGAAGGATCTGTGCAAAGTTGTCCATCATTTCGTTCCTTTGTTGCACAAGAGATTCCTCGAGAAACAATTTAAAAGGATCTATTACTCCATCATATTTCTTCTCACCCCCCATGAGTTGTTTTCGGGATTGGCACGACTGATATTGCAAAGGCTTGACTGGTTCAGGTCCCAAATTTTTGTACCCAGATCTTGTCGGGTACATGCACAAAGAAAAATAAATGAAGAGTAGACTGCTTTGATACAATTGATCTAGATTTATGAGCAAAAAGAAATAAAATAACAGATTGACTACAATAACGCAAATATATGGAGAACAAAAACATATATCTAGTGAACAATAACTTCTATTGAATAAATAAAATAGGTTGAAACTATAAAACTACAAAACTGAATAACAACTTGCTCGAATGGTGGTAGCTATATTTGAGAAGAGATGTGGTTGCTACGCGCATCTGTATGAGAAGAATGATTACAATGAGTCTCCAAAGGCCTTTTAACATTACTCATGAATGAAAAAACCCTAGACATCCAAAAACCTAACTCTAGGAGATGAAACGCCAAAAGTTATGTGGGCTCTGATGGGTAAGTTGGTATCTCAACTTCCTAGGGTCGTAACTTTTGCATACAACTTCTGTTTTAGGTGCGTGATAGCTCATTGGAAAGGTATTTTAGAGAACTACACATTATTCCATCAAAATTTGAATCTATCTATAGTTTGACTATGGCAAGCCAAAAAAACACTATTTCGCACCCCAAAATGGACCTAGAAGTACACAAAGACATACTGACATGAAAACTTCCAAAATAAGCCACCAATATCCACCTGGAAACTGTGTATGGATTCAGACAACCCTAAAAGTGTAGAACCCACAATTACAAAGAATTATAGAAGAACGTTTTGAATTAAAACTGTCAGAAGGAGCTAGTTGGAATAGGTGGGTGGCCACCAATATCCAGCTGGATCAGAAAAAACCACCATGGTGACAACAACCAATTAGGGGGGAACCCTCAATTGTAGGGCCATTACCATCCTGGGAGAAACACCCTATTGGGGAGAAAACCACTTCTTTGGGACAACAAATAGTTTGGGGCCTATCCCTTATTGGAAACCAACCAGGGCACCCCATAGATGGAAATCAAACTCAACCGTGGGGGAAAACCATTTCCACAAGCCCTTCTGTTGAAGGAAAATCTCCCTGTGGACAAGTAGATCTCCTCAAAGAGATAGACTCTTAACTCTAAGACAGAAAGTGCTTATCATGGTCACTGACTTCCTTTTAGATCTAGGTGGACTAGTGTGTGAGGAGGAAGGAGAAAAGCAGTACCTTTTACTGGTGTTTGTCTCTGCACGCTCTAAGTTGAGCTCCAATCTTTCGCTCCTCGATAAGCCCTGTAGAAAAACAAAGTACGACCACTTCCTACTCTATCAATATTAGTCTGAAATAGGTCTATCTACTAAAGAGACAAATTCATGTGAGATTGAACATGAATTAGAAAGAAACAGGCCAAGCAAATTGTATTAATGAGGACAAAACATTGCTTACAGCCGTGGATGGATTGTAGCAGCTCTGCCAAGTCCTCCTTATCTACCCCTTGCTCAAAATATCCACAATCTAAATGATGATAGCTTCACCGATTTCTCCCTATGAGATCATAGGTCTCTTGCTTCCAAATCACCTCTATTCCAGCACCACTTATAATATCATAAGTTTGGTGTGATTCTTCCTTTTCCAGTCCTCCTTTCACCATTAGAAAGTTTACTTATATAGACTTGGAGAGGCTTTAACCACTTGAGATATCCTTGGGGAAGGTGAGGATTTTCCTCCTTCAGTTGAGGACCTGCCCTAAGATCATGGCTGGACTAGGGATTCGAGCTCAATTGTCTTCCAAGAAGGAAAGGATCCTTCCCCCATTCATCTCAACAACTTAACTACTGCCCAGAATAGGTAGCGCTCCCTCAAAAGGGCCATCAAAGAACTACAACACTCCCAAGTAGACTTAAGGGGGGTGCCAGTGCTCCTAAAGACACCAATGCTCCCTCAAAAGGGCCAAAGGAGCTTTATAACGCTCCCAGATAGTGTAAGGGGGAGTGTCAGTGCTCCCATAAGAGGTATAGGGGAGCACTCTCTTTCAAAAGCTTAGTTTTTTGAGTGTTTTCAGATGGAAAAAGGTTCATGAGCCTGCTAACTCATTTCTCCTCTTCCAAATCAAATGTTTGAGGTGTTTCAAGTGTCCTTCTCATGTCGTTATAAGCACGACATAGGCATTATGACATTATGCCTTCTTTGACACATGCGACACTTATGAGAAAAATGAGACACTTGTGACACTTGTAATGATGACACTTGTGACACTATCGAAGTGAGTAATTTTGACGTGTAACAGATTTCCCCCCAAAGTATGAATTTAGAAGACAGGAAATGATAAATGAAATGCTTTGTAGACTTTCAAGCAAGGGTATAGACGCAGAGAACCTAACAAAAGGTACACACAAACATCCAACAAATATTATGACATGTTTCAAACCCAAGGCAGGCATACCTATGCTTGGGTGATCAAGACTTGCAAGATATGGCCACCATAAAATACATTGTGGATCCATAATTGTATTGATAAAAAGGTATAGCCACTGAAAATACACTGTGGATCTATACTCTGATGAACTAAACTGATCGTAGCCACGAAATATACACAGTGGATCTACGAGATGACAAGACATAGCCATGACCAATACAAAGTGGATCTATGTTACAGTATATATGTGTCATTGTTTAAAAGAAACTCCATCGCAACCTGGGCAAAGTATATATCAAAGTGATCACTCAACCCAGGGTCTTCTTACTGATCCCGATGTAGTATGAATATAACCATGTGAATAAACATCCTGATGTTGAACATGGCAGAAACCACTTGATTACCGATCAATGATGTAAAATGTTAACAAGCGCGAGGGAGATCACCATTAATGTCAATGATTCCCAAGGTACCCTAGTACATTCCAAAAAATGTGAATGGATGATTTGGAGTCGAACTTCCATGGAATCATCCGATCAGAGGTCAGTGATGTAAACCTATTGTCGGACATGAGGAGGCCTACCATTGAGGCATGTAGGTCCCAAAGTACTAACTAGTTTCTAAGTCTAATTCCTGGATAATGTGTTGAAGTCGACAGGAATAGGCTCGTCGAAGGAGGGCCTTCATGTATCCCCCATCAACGACACTAAATGGACATAGAGATGTAATTGGTAGATCAAATGAACATGGAATGACATGGGTATTGAGACAAGATATTTGTGATGGTTGACTCTTGAAGCGGATGCTTCCCTTGAACACTGAGGCACAACAGCAGAAACATGACATGGACCAAAACTTGACGATGCAGTGGATGCTGTGATATACGTCAGGTGACCCAAATTAGTGAAAGAAACTCAAAGGATTGGCTCAGTGCAGAGGTTCAGCGGATTAAAATGTGCACAAAGACAAAGTGTCGTGTTCAAGGGAAACTCTAAGAATTACTTGGTAATGTTCTCAAAAAGAAACTGCTTGGCTTGCTTCTTTCAATTTTTCCCCCATCCAGATAGACAAGTACCTCTTTTTAATTTAATGAGCTCGAGGAGGATAACACATGCTTGATAAAAATCACCTTCAGTAAGTTCCTCTTCCTTTGTTTAATGAACTGGAAGAAGTAAGGGTTCAATCCCATATGGGCCTGTCGATGTTTTGTTTAGCAAGTCCAAAGACAGAGAACTCGAAGGTTTTTCATGATTATAGAGTCTGGAAAAACACTTAACAAAGAACTCTCTCAGTTCCTTTTTTGTAAAGTAGTCTGACGAGACCGAAAAAGAGATAAACTATCTCTCAACAGATGTTTTCTTCAAATACTTTAATGAGCATGAGGAGAACAAGGTCGGTCGGTAATCTTTTCATGTTTAGAGAGTATGAAAAGAACTTAAATATGACTCCAGTGTTGTCCTTTTTCATAATGTTAGTTCCGCGAGGCTGAAAAAGAGATAAACTACCACTCAAAAGATGCCCTTTCAAACCTTTTAATGAGTGGGAAAGGAAGCAAGATCACTCAGTAATCTTTTCATGTTTAGAGAGTCTAAAAAGAGATTAAAGGAGACTCCAGGGGGTTCCTTCTTCATGTATCCATACAGGTCCGAAAAAGAGATAAAAGTCTACCTGAATGCATTCTCATGTATTTATGAGCATGGGAAAGAACAAAGACTAAGCTCGGTATGCCTCCAGCTTGAAATATAGTGGATCAACTCTAGAAAGATCATCAAAGGTTGGAGACATG
>JASDQU010107713.1:360464-370520 GCA_032191745.1 Picea mariana | reverse complement strand
TATATATATATAGATATAGATATAGATATAGATATACATAATATACTTGCAGTACTAGATGCGGGAACGTGTGTGTCGAACAATGTCAAACGTGTCAAATTTAAATATCGTTACACATTGTCATCGTCGTAGTCGTCATCATCATCATCATCATCATCCTCATCATCATCATCTTCATCATATAATATAATATATTTAATTATATAATATGTAGTATACTATATTTATATAAATAATATATATATATATATAGTATACTACATATTATATAATTAAATATATTATATTATATGATGAAGATGATGAGGATGAGGATCATGATGATGACGATGATGACGACTACGATGATGACAATGTGTAACGATATTTAAATTTGACACGTTTGACACTGTTCGACACACACGTTCCCGCATCTAGTACTGCAAGGACATGTAATAACATCGATTTATTCGATCATTTCAACCTATTTTTTTCATTGAAAATCCATTCTTTACTTGCTTCACCACAAGGTCAAAACTACCAATCACCACCAACACTTTAATTTCCATTTCTCTAGTCAACTCAAGACCAAGCAAGAGAGATTCATATTCAACCATGTTATTGGTGGTGTCAAACTCTAGTTTGCAAGAGTAGCTAGCATATACCCCTTTGGAGAGGTGAAAACAATGCTATCACCAACACTCTGATCTAGATTGTGATCCATTAAAATTCATCCTCTATAATTTCTTACTTCTCTCTCCATATTTTTCTTTCACTTGAGGGGCCAAAGAGTGTACAAAAAATAAGGTAATTTCAATGCCAAGGAAAAGGGGTCAAAATTCTAAATCCTTACTCATTTCCAAAATGAAGGGATAGTTGACCCTATCATAGGATACCTCAAATTCTACTTTGATGAAAAATGTGTCGTATATTTAGAATCTATCCAAATGTGTTACTTCAAATATCACGATGATATCATCTAGAATAAAGTTTCCCCTGGTGAAGCTTGTATGTTCTAGAAAAAATATTTTGGAGTGGATGTGTTTTCGTCACATGGATAAGGATTTGGCTATAATCATTGTGGAGGGTAATTGATCTCCAACTAATTATAGTTTCATGTTTCCTAGGATCTGGGATGAAATATATGGTTCCATTTTTTTATGAGGTCGCCTCATGATTCTTTTATAATTTCTTCTTCTAAAGGAGATGTAGCTCAAACAATTCCCAATTTGTGTTATAATATTCACACAAAAAAATTTTCTAATCTAGGTTACTTATCCTTAGACATATTTGACAAGCAAAACTACCAACTCTTCCAAATTCAACAACTTATCATGAATCCTTGTCTAAGGTATAGAGAGTTTGTGAAATACCATGTCCAAGCAAGTTTGCATGACCACTTCTCATTCTTCTATGAGCCCTTGATTAAAAAACCATTTGGTAGTGGGATACAAATTACCCATCAATACCCTCCTAATTAGTTAGTCTTTCATTAGGGGATTTGATAATATATCTTCTCTGTAGATTCCTTATAATCTAATGCTTTAAATAAGTCTTACTCTTAATTAATCTCCCTAGGAAATTTTAATTTCATCAAATTTAAAAGGGTGTCAAAGATTGGTGGCACTAACTTGAAGTTTCAGGTGTCAGATATTAGTGGCACTAACTTGCACTTCTGGGTGTCAAATATTAGTGACACTTACTTCAATTTCCTCGTAAAATGTTTGAACCAAAACAATTGGTTGATTATTTAAAATTGCTCAATTTCTTTATGTCATTTACAATGGAATATTGAGGTTATTGATCACCCATATCTCCTTAAATAATGTCTGGTACAATAAATGGACCCTTTCCACCATTAAGTATACATGTCCTGCCATCTAGGTCTTGGAATATGGATCTAAACACTCATAATACAATTTAGGAAACTTTTCTTCAAATATGATACATTCATGATATAATGAGCTTTAAGAATAAATAGTTTATCTTCACTCTAGGAAATGGAGAAGTAAATAGGTTGATGATAAAAGAGTGTGGCCTTTAGTAGAAGTTGGATTAGTTGAGCTCCTCCATAGTTAAAAAATAATGTATTATTTTCATATAATATGACCTAGCCAATCCCTATAAGAAATTTTTCACTGCACTTATGAAAGTTGGGACTTGTAAACCCTAGCTCAAGTGACCAATTTCCTATAAATTTATTGGAATGATACAACCCTAATCTAGAATTAAGGGAATTCTAAGTTATTTTCTCTTCATGAGAGACTTCCTAAAAACATGCATTTTTAATAATCATGGGCATCCACCATGTTGAAATCTCCACTATATAATCCAATGGGATTTATGGAGATTATAAACCATAAATGTTCTCTCTTTATCATCATTTTCCATATATATGTTAGTTGAGACCAGCTCGTGGATTTCAAAATTCAACATAATCCATGCTAACCATTGAGTGAGATTAGTTCCTTGGGTTTTCAAGTTCTAAAGTGAGTATTTTCATTGTCGACAGAATTTTCATTTAGATTTTTTTCACAATTGCTTATTTTTTCTCCTCTTTCATTTCTAACACAGAGTTCAGTTTTTTAGAGAAATTTTCTTTTTTTTATTTCCTCTTATATTTTTGTGTTATTTTCCCATTTTTCATTCATTCAATTGAAAGAATTTTTTCATTGTTGTTAGGATTTTTTTCACTTCATTTTTCCCCTTATTGCCTCTTGACTTCCTATATTTTGGTTCCATGTTGAATTTAATAAGGATTTTTCATTGATAAGAGGATTGTTTTCCTTGTCCCCCCTATTTCTACACTAAGTTTAGACTCATTAGATGTATTGAATTTGTAGGAAACACATGGGAAAGGAAAGAGGGTTGTTGAAAAACTAAAAATAGTGTTACAATCTTTGTCTTCGAAACAACAATAAGTTATCTTCCATTCTATTTTTCCTCAATTTTTAAATTATTTTTGTGGAGGTTTTTTTTATGTATTTAAGATTTTCTACTAATTCATAAATAGAATTGATATGTACATAGATACAAGTCTACATCATGACATTCTCTTCATATTTGTTAGTGCAAATAGAGGAGTACTCACAATAGAATTTAATACAACAATGTTTTTCTATGTTAGAACCACCTCAATGACAACCCACACCTAATCCTTAATATGACATGAATCATTGTTCAAAACATCATCTGCATTGCATTACTAAAAGATTAGCATGCATAACTTTTTTCTAACTCATAACCAATTTCCTTAGATCATCAACACAATCTCTTAGTTGACTCAGTTAGCATGCTTATGACCTATGATGAACCAAGTTTATGAGGTCCACTCTAGTGCGACTTACATAGAAAAATGGATTTCCAAAAAAACCAAGAGTTTGATATGCTTCTTGCCAACTTTGTGATGATCGATTTGATGGTAGATTCTATCAAATCAGTGGTATAAATATATCAAAATTTCATAAATTAATCACCAAACACACCATGCACTATGCTTACATAAATTTGCATCGATCCAGTCATATAATTGAAATCTATTACAACTATATTCACCATCAAGATTTATAGTGACTGCTTTCATCGATTTGATCCTTGAAATTCATGTATCTCATTATTTTGTACCAAAAATAGATGTATAATTAATCCAAAATCATTGTGTTGATCTATATTATGTCTTGTGTCTTTGTTGTCTCTATGTTTCTTTCTTTGTTTGAGTTTCTACAATGCACTACGCTCAATGCATTTAAGTGGCATAACTTTGTAATCCCTTCATTATGATTCCACTAGTCTCGTCCAATTACATTACTCAAGATCCTATTTACAAAAGATCACCACCATTTTCAACTCTTCATCATCACTAAAATGGTTGTATGCATAGTGCAACATAAGTTTTAGTTCTATCCATTTTTCTCATAGTTGAATGGACTACACACCTAGGTCACTAATTCCATACCAAGTTACAATTCATTGGTATAGCAACAACAAAAAAATCAATTAGCTTTGAGGGAGTGTTTTAGTTCTTGCCCTTTTTCTCATAGTTGAAGGGAATACACACCTAGGGTGACTAATGTCATCCCAAGTCACAATTAATTGCTATAAGAGATAGAAATAATTCAAGTTAACTTTGAGGTAGTCTTCAAAACTATTGATTTTTATTAAACCATTATAGATTTGGTTGACCTAAGGATTTAATTCTATAATAGTTGATATTATCGATATCACATACAAGCTTTGATATCTTGATATTTTGATATGTCATAGTACTACTCTTCCAGTGGGTGCACAATATCACAAGGATATGTATTCTTTCCCTCCTCCATTGGATGAGCAAGTCAATGACAATTTTCTCTTGTGGATGAGTAGTTTGGTGGAAACATTTTTTCAAGTTGTTAGGCCCACTTTTGTATTAAGTTGGATCATCACAATGCCATTCTGATTTCTTCCAACTATCACTAACTTTACATTGAGTTGARTGTTCCCATTCACTTCTCTCGCGTACTTACATCTCTTTTCAACACTTCCTTATCAGATAGACATATTAGTAGTATGTGTCTCCTGATGATAATTAGCAATTCAATGGTGGMATTTCCTCTAGGATTTATCAATGCTATGATGATGCAGGTTGGGTCTTCATATACCCATCCATATTTGTATTTGAGTTGGGTCATCTCACACCCACTCTCCTTTATATTTTACATGACTATCATTGTATCTCTATTGATGTGGATATTCCCACCCTTGTACTTTATCAACCTTCATGTCACCATGTTAACATTGGGTTAGGGGAAACACGGTAATATTCACATGTGGTCATTTCTAGCTAAGAACCATATTTTTTATATTTTTTATATGACTAGGTAGACCTAGTCACCCTCTTGGGGTGTGTTCCCTTGTTTACTAGACCCATAACCCCCTCTTGAAGGTATTCCTCATGAAATACTTAGAGACATTGATACAACACCATCTTGACATGCATATTTTTATGGTGTTGATTAAACAATGGAAAACAATATGGATTTTTCATCACAACTATGACACACATACATTGTATATACAATGTAGAACCTAAAAGAAAAATGAAAAAAGGCTTATGCAAACTTAAAAATTGTGTACTCAACCAATTTGTGTACTTTGAAAGAAAAATAGGGTTTATGGTTTACATAATGAATTGATGATGGAAACAAATGGGCATGTGAGTCAAATTTGAGTCCAGAAAAACCTCCCATATCGTTAAGGCATGTGAATAGTTTATCCATGTCAAATTTCAGTGCATACAGAAACAATTTGAAATAAAATTCAAATTTGGCCCCACTCACAAGTCCTTGTTTCCCATATATAGTCCTACTACAATGTATTTTTGGTGTTCATTTTTAAATTCATTCGACACACACATTCCCACATCTAGTACTGCAAGGACATGTGATAATGTCGATAAACAAATGCTATTTGATATAAATTGCACAAACTTCATCAGTTATTTCTTGTCTTTGTCGTTTGTTCTCATCTAAGTACTTATTTT
This sequence comes from Picea mariana, assembly GCA_032191745.1. NCBI lineage: Eukaryota > Viridiplantae > Streptophyta > Pinopsida > Pinales > Pinaceae > Picea > Picea mariana. The sequence goes on along the minus strand of JASDQU010107713.1, from coordinate 365,020 downwards.
CTCCATAAATTAAATACTATTAGTATGAAATCATTATTTAAATATGAAATTCCCTCTAGCGTCTTCTTCTTTCCACCAAACACATGGGCCTAATTGGAATTATGTTGGTTTTTTACAACATAGGCGATGAAAATAAAGAGCATGACCATGAAAATGGGTATATTTTTGGGAGTTCCAAGCACCACAACATTAATCCGAGAAAGTTCAAACGAAATGAGGCAGTCGAGATCAAATATATAGAGTGGGTGTGTGAGTCATATTTGAGTTTGGAAACCCTCTCATATCATCAAATATGCATGCATATTTAAATCTAACACTACCATGACACCATAATGATGTCATTGACACATGCAATACTTAGCAACATTGATACAACACCATATCGACATGCATATTTTTATAGTGTTCATTAAACAATGAAAGAAAAGAGGGATTTTTAATCACAAATATGACACACATACATTGTATATACAATGTAGAACCTGAAAGAAAAATGAAAAAGGGTTGATGCAAACTTAAAACTTGTGTACTAAACCAATTTGTGTACTTTGAAATAAAAATAGGGTTTATGGTTTACATGATGAATTGATGATGATTTACATCTAGTACTGAAAGGACATGTAAATACAAATTCTCATCTAACACCTTCTTCTTCCCACAAAACTCATGGGCCAAAGTCCCATTTTTTCAAACAGTTTCAATGAAGATGTTATATAAATGAAAAAAAAATTCATCGAAACTTTGTTGATGCAATACTATGACAAAAATGATGACATCTACAATCATGATGGTATAAAAATGAATGACATTATCTTGGTTTCAATAATAATTTATCATCTTATCAACAAGGCCAACCACGTGAAGGTGGAAGCTCATATGGCCCCTCCCCTCCCCGTCACTTCACTCTCAATTCCCCAATACCAAATCTATAAAATAGAAAATAATTGAAAGCAACATAGTAAGATTCATGAATAGAAACTACCAAAACAAAAATTAATGAAGGTACATGAAATTATGTGTTTGTAAATGATATTTTTAGTTTACCATGTACTCTAGTATGGTGACTATCTTTAGGTTTCACATAATAATTAAACAACATGTAAGAATACAGGATATAAAAAAGTCACATAAAACTTAAAAACATGTAATTAACCCATGACATAAGTAAATTACTTTAAGAGAATAATTCATACAAATTACAATATATAATTACGTACCTGATCCAACTCAACATCTATATCATCCTTCTTATGAATATTCTTCTTCATCGAACTTGACATCTGTATCATCATCCGGTTCAGAAATGGTGTTGAAAGGATAAACAATATCATCATCATCATCAATGTCATTTTCACGCATATTTTCATCGAAATCATCATCAAGAACTGTATTAATGTATCCTATGTCTATTTCATCTTCTCCATATTCTTCATCTATTGACCCATGATCTTTCGGCTCTGTCAGATATGGCACATCATCTTCTTCCTGTACATGAGTATACTTAACTAGCCTTCCTCTTAGATCACATCTAACAACAAATGACCAATCCCTCTCACCTGGAACCTTTGATTAAAAGACCTATTCACATTGGCTTGGAAAAAAATAGCAATCATGTCCACTTTCAAACACCATTGTTTTAATCATCGTAAATCCATTGGCATGCTAAATAATAGTTCTTTCTTCATCATGTTCATTCATTTGTAACCTATACCATTTGACGTCGAATAGAACTAATTTGAAGGAATTAAAGTCACACTCAAGTATATCATTCAAATACCCATAGTATCTATTTTTAAATTCCTAGGGATGTATGTCACTCCTAGAGGAAACATTAGTGACCTGGAATACTGCACGTATCCCACTATCATAATTTTTCCTGGTTTCATTCAATGGTTTGATGTGAAATTTACGGTGATTGCACCACATAGCCTTGTGGTGTTTCAACTACAATATTCCAGACATGTAAAAGATGAACAGTAAATTAATAAACATATTTATAAAACTTGGAAAGTATCTGCGAAAAAGACACACCTACAATCACATTAATATAATATAAAATAGCTAAATAAAATGGGTGAATTTTCTTTCGTGTCCATCTTTCAAACCATATGCTAAATCAATTTCTTTTTGTGTAACATTGGCATCACTATTACAAAGAGCTTCTCTAACTAATCCAGATAGTTGTTTCCATGATAATCTACCACCATGATGTTGTTTACATATTTCAATCCATACATTCATCCAGTCAAGATTGTTTGCAATGTATAAATGCAGTGCATCCCAATCTTGAGCAACTGAATCAAAAAATCATAATTCACCAATATTAAATATTATTTATAACCATGGTAAATATTAATAATCGATGAAATAATAGATATTAATATATCAATGAGTACGATCATATACACAAAAAACAAAAATTTATATGTATTAATATAAATCTCCACAATTATCAATATATTACCTCTCAGTTTTTTCATTCAAACATTCCCCAACAAGTGCTCCTGAAATTCAAATTTTTTGATGGAGTTCACATCCAAAATGTGATCCACTGCATGCATAGCTGGCACTGCTAATTTAGGAAGATATTGACTAATATACACCATGAATTGATATACCATATATCCCTCCACCATAGAACTGTTAGGAAATTCTCTTTGTCTAACCAAAGCCTTCAATGATTTCAAGTGTCTCTCCACTATCCACATTGACCTTTTGTGTACAGATCCACACATTTCAATCTCCTCAACTTGGTGTATGAGGTAGTGTTCTTGTGCATTGAAAAATGTTGGAGGTAGATACTTTTGCATTTCACACATTAGTCGAGGAATTTCTCTCTTCCAATACTTTATATCATCTTCATGGATTTATTTCAATGATAACCATATATAGATAATGACATAATAAAATAACATGTTTCAACATTATAACATAATATATATTACATTACCCCCGGATGGGGTGCCACGCGGAGAGGGAAAGACACGCGGATCAGATCTGGGTGGTGCCATAAATGTTGGCCACCAGCTCCCATCTCCTCGCCATTAAAGATGGGAGTGAACCCAAGCAGCCGATACCAAATGACGAGGCCTCTCACATGAGTGAGGAGGATGGTCGATCAAAGCATTAATACCACAACCTTAATGGACAAAGATATTACCTTCATCCTTATCAACCACCTTGGAGGATTTGTGATGCATTTGGAAATTGCAGAGCCAAAGGCTGAACCTTCGAAGTGCAGAAATAGAAATACCCCTTCAGCCAGTATTCCGACAATAGATTTTCTTCTAATAATGCCAAGAGCAAGGGGGTGGCCTCGCAGGGGCACGACATGGTATGCAACTGACTCACGCAGGAAGCGGCAGAAGAATTTTGAAAAAGCATTGGCTCTAGCTAGTAGGAGGAGAACCAGGAAGTCCAGGAGAATTGGAATGCCTCCCATGGCATATGTCAAGGAGATTGCACCAGATGAATCCATTTAGAATTATCCAGAGAATCTCCTCTTCACGGTCCCGGACAATTGGGATCCCCCCGCCTGTTTCAGAAAGGATGCCATACCCCTTGCTCCAAGAACAACACACAGTTCCAGGGATTCTCCAGCTGAGGAATTCGCAACTTGCTTCATGGAGGAAGAATTGTAGGAAGGCATAGAAGGAAACATCCATATCACAACTGGAGAACCTCCTGAGGAAGTGGTGCAACTGAATAGGCAGCAAGAGCACCAGGGTGGTAATGTAAAAGAAAGAAAGGATGAGGTTGACGCACATAAGAAAGCTCCCCTCTCCTCCACTCTGCAAGACCTGCAGGACCAGCCACCACTCCTTCTCCTGGAGCACCTAGAATTAATTTTCAACATACGCAGCATGGTGGATGACCAAATTTTCAGGGCCATCCACATCAACCAACGCCTTGATATGATTTACGACGCTTACTCCAATACATCCCCAAGACACCAATTCCCTACATGCACATAGGTCTACGTAATTCCAGTCAGACGAGGAAAGAATGGAGACAATGATGAGAACACTGGTTAAAAGGTTTTTTTGCATGCTCATAGTTAGAAACTTTTTTCTTTTGTTGCAAACCAGAGCTAGAGTTCAATTAGCTTATAGCAATGCTATAGGTAGCGTAGTAAAGAATATACTTAATATAAAGGTGGCCATGTGTCCTGGTTTCCTTCGAGTAGGATGGAAACCTGAAATTTTGAGTTTGGAAAGTGGAATGGAATGGCCAACTGTCTCGGTTTCCTCTCTAGGCGGGACAGTTGGCAATCCAACAGAACTCTGTAATTTTGCAACTTTAATATAACAGGACCTACCTTTTTTACTTGAATATATATATATATATATATTACATTACAAGTAAAACACATGTCATTAAGTACAACAACAAATTGAAATCTAACATTTTTCATATAAATAATAGCTACTTACCTCAAGTATTTTCCAAGATCATATATAACTTGTTTGACGTTGTTGTCAAAGTCATTTGGGAGAGATAGTGGTAGAACATACTGTATCAAAAAAAATGAATCGTTATTTGTTTTGACCAAAGTA
>JASDQU010107713.1:346217-357785 GCA_032191745.1 Picea mariana | reverse complement strand
TTTTTCAAGGGAAATAACATCTACCGTCACCCTTTTCGCCCTCTTTAATTTTTTTCCCACCTCTAATATTTTCCGCCAATATTCTTACCCACAAAAATACCTTTTTTGAACCATCATTATCATAGAAAGATTATTGCAACATCACTAATTTGAAAAATATTTATATATTTTCTTTCGTCACCATTTCGAATAACGTTGACCAAGTCAATATTAACTTTGTCAAATAGTTGGGTGACTATTTGAACAGTGCAATGATAATCTTTGTGCCGTTGCGTATGCGATGAAATATGGAGCGAGCATTGACCAAGTCAATATTGAATTTGTCAAATAGTTGAGTGACTTAGAAAAGGGAAATGTTAATCTTTGTATCGTCACCCCTACATGAAATATGCGATGAAAGATTGAGTTCATCGCCTAGGTGATGAACATGGGATGATTAAAAAAATAAAGATAAATTTAAATCTTTATCTTCATTTTTGCGATGAAAATCTACCCTTTTTTTGTAAGCTATAAAGATGTATTAAAACCTTCTTGTGCCAAAAAATAAAGTTGTCAGGGTGAACAATGAGATAGTGGCTACATCGCCCAGGTGGGAAACCAATGTTGCCACTTGTCCAAATAGTTCACAATTGCAAAAAAAAGGAGAAAAAAATTGTCCTGTGACATATGGTTGTTCTAAGACTAGAAGCTAATGTGCCTCATAGGGCTAGATCCAAGAGAAGTAACCAGTCTAAAAACACCAAAAAACCAAGAAAACCTCTAAATGTCATTTTCATCTCTAGCTTGGGCCAGCATTTCATTCCCCCTGAGGATCATGTGCAGTGTCCGAGGATAAAGTCCCTGTCTCTGGAGTGGTGTGAAGGAGAGGGCTGATGAGTGTCTCCAAGCACTCCTCACGATTCTCACGTAGTTTGTATCTGATCAACATCTCTTCCATGTCACGTCTAACTTCGAAGACCAAGTTCTGGATGTTGTCCAAAGAATTTTGCAAGTTCATAATCCCATCGCACCGAGCCTAGGAAGGATGTGGTAAAAGAGAAAGTGGAGGTGGAAGAGGAGGTGATGGTGTAGGTGGAATTGCAGAATAAATGTGGTTGAAGGYGAAATAAGTGAGGGGGGAGGTGATCGAGCTAGGGAGAGAAGATAAAAAAGGAATGTGGGAGGGATACTGGTGTATGGACGACACTTCCAGGTTGATATTAGGTGTGAAGCCAAGTGAATTACCCATGATATAAAACCACTCCACTCTGTAGGCCCACGGGGAGGACAGAGGAGGGAGATACATGGTGGAGGAGTGAGTTGTAGGTGGATGCAAGGCCGAAGTGTTTTGTTTTCCTCACCCCTGAGAACTATACCACACTACCCCTCTCTTGCATTTTCCCCTTTTCCTTGGAATCGAGGAGAAACATGGGAGAGGAAGATGAAAGTGAAGAGTATCATCCCCCTGAGGATCATGTGCAGTGTCCGAGGATAAAGTCCCTGTCTCTGGAGTGGTGTGAAGGAGAGGGCTGATGAGTGTCTCCAAGCACTCCTCACGATTCTCACGTAGTTTGTATCTGATCAACATCTCTTCCATGTCACGTCTAACTTCGAAGACCAAGTTCTGGATGTTGTCCAAAGAATTTTGCAAGTTCATAATCCCATCGCACCGAGCCTAGGAAGGATGTGGTAAAAGAGAAAGTGGAGGTGGAAGAGGAGGTGATGGTGTAGGTGGAATTGCAGAATAAATGTGGTTGAAGGTGAAATAAGTGAGGGGGGAGGTGATCGAGCTAGGGAGAGAAGATAAAAAAGGAATGTGGGAGGGATACTGGTGTATGGACGACACTTCCAGGTTGATATTAGGTGTGAAGCCAAGTGAATTACCCATGATATAAAACCACTCCACTCTGTAGGCCCACGGGGAGGACAGAGGAGGGAGATACATGGTGGAGGAGTGAGTTGTAGGTGGATGCAAGGCCGAAGTGTTTTGTTTTCCTCACCCCTGAGAACTATACCACACTACCCCTCTCTTGCATTTTCCCCTTTTCCTTGGAATCGAGGAGAAACATGGGAGAGGAAGATGAAAGTGAAGAGTATCAAAGTTGACATGAAACAGAGATGAAGAATACCAGGGTTGAAGATGCAAGGAGCTGGGGCTAAGATATGAGAATGAGATGAAGAACTAGCAGGTGCAAGATAAATCCGAAAGATCCATTGCTTATGATGGGACTAGTTGGGAGGCTAACCCATCGCACTAACTTCATCTACATTCAAGAGCATCATTTCCATAACTAGGTCTGTGTGAGGGCGGTAGTGAGGGTATGAAGACCTGAGAATTGAATGTTGGGAGTTAAATGCAAGTATAGGAAGGCGAGAGTGCAGTGTGTGGTGGTGATTCATTGGCTTGAATGAGGCCCAATTTCCTCCCACTAGATGAAGGATGTGGCATGCCTATTAACACCCCATCCAGGGGTAATGAAAATCTACTTTCGTTGCAAGTAGTTCATCACAAAATTTTCAATATGTAGTAGTGATTTAGTCAATTAGAAAGAAGAATTGAAGATGAAATTGTCTCCTTGAAGACCCAACTTGAAGAAGAAAAGAGAAAGGAAGAAGGCATGAAGATGCAGATGATGAAGAAAGAAGAAGAGTGTGAGAAGCTTGAAGAAGAAGTTGTCACACTAAGAGTTAAAGTTATCAAGCTCAAAAAGAATGTTGAAGAGAGAGGTAGCTCCATAGGAACAGTGAAGAAAGTTGAAGAGAAATGTTACAGGTTACCAGAAAGGAAGAATGAAGATAAGGCTAAGATTTATGTGGAAGTCATCAACAACTCTATTTAGAAGGAAGAATGTGATCCCTCAAAGAAGGATATCCCAAAAATTAAGAAAACGCAAGAAGAATATTAGAGAAGAGACATATATCAAAGAATACCCTCCATTTTCAGGTATCAAAGAAGAATAAATCATTATGAAGGAAGCAATGGAAGACAATATCATGATCATACAAGGCATAAATTCAAAAGGACTACATCACAAAGAAGATCACTCACTCCGAGGTATCAAAATTTCTTTTATGGTCATTGTTTTAATTGTACTAACTTTGGACATAAAGATATAGATTGTATAGATTATGGAAGAAATGGTCAAGCAATAAATGTATATGTGGCCCCACACAATATTGAATGTTATGAATGTCACAACTATGTACATATATCTCGTGATTGTAGAAGCATGATGGATACTTCCATGAAATAAAAAACTAATATAATATGAAAGATGGTTTGGAAAAGAAATAAATAACATGTGATTAAAGAACAAGTGAGTAAAGAGCAGGTAAATGAAGAACATGTCCCAAAAATCATACTCTCAGGATTTGGAGTAGTAGGAGATCATGATGAACTTACGGGAAAAGTGGAAGATGTCAAAATTCAAGAAAATGATGAAGAGGAAGATGTCAAAATTAAGATGATAGAAGAGGAATATTACTTCACATCAGAGAAGATATTTTTCTGAGCCAACCATCTTGAAGGATCCCAATAAATATGAATATTTAATAGGGGGAGTCTAATAAGTAACTCTACATATCAGAGAACTATCTTTCAATAATTTTGAAGTGTTTGCAGATTTTGGGAAGGCAGTTTTAGAGTGTTTTGGTGACAGAAGTGAAAAATGGGTCAACATTTTCTGCAATTGAGTAGCAGAGTCATGGAAACTTTTATGACGTATGGACAGAGATCATTTCATGATATCTTTGGAAGGTCTATATAGATATATGATAGTGGATGAAGCATATTAATAGGTGGAATCAGTTAGTCATAGGAAGGTAATAAGTGAAAGGCACATCAAGACAATGGAAGAGAAACCATCAGCAAGAACAATATCGTTAGAGGAAAGTATGGTCATTGATGTGAACTTGACAAGCCATGAAGACTTGAAGTCAACTAACTTTGAATTGTTTTTATATATGCCAGTAAATTACAAGAGGAAACACCAATGGAAAAGAATTCCTGGAAGAGAGGAAAGGAAGTATATAAGCCCCACATTTATCTACACCAAATCTTGTAGAAAAGGAAAGGGGAGATAAATCATCAGAGATAGAGACCAGATTAGAAGAAAGAAGACAGGGGGAGACATATCAATAGGGATAGTTACTCTTTTACCCATGATGTCAAAGGGGGAGAAAGAGAAATATCATAAGAGAAATATTAGAATCATGAGCAAAAGGGGAGAATCCCCAAGGGGAGATACCTTTTTCCATTGACATCAAAGGGGGAGAGAAAAATGAGGAGAGAAATATTAGGAGCATTGGTCACAGGTGGAGTATGAGTGTTACCATTAATTCCAAAGCAGGATATTGTTGGATAGTTGGTTGTCAGTGATGTTCAATATTTGGTTTTCATTGATGTCAAAATACATGGTTTTCATTGATGTCAAAATATGTGATGTGTGCATTTCAATATGTCTACAAGAATCCCCATAGGTGTGGTCATGAAGCTTGAAGTTGTTTGAGGAATAAGGACATGAAGGAAAGTGTAAATGTAGGAAACACACTCATAGATGGATAGTCCTCTTCATGTCATTTCCCTAAAGAATTGTTAGGAATTTGGAATCCCTGAAGAATTGTTAGGAATCCCCTAAACGGTTCCAACAAGAAGTTACAATTCATTAATTAAAGGGTAAAGTGGTTGTAACAAGAAAGTACAGGTCGACCCCAAAGTCAAGTAAAGGAGGTACTTGAAAAAGTATAAACACAGAATAAGAACCTCTCATTTTCATTATTCAATCTTGTGATATCTTATTACAAGTGTGGTACGAATTTCAGAGGGAAAATGAAGTGAAGGAGGGAAAATTTTCAAGGGAAGATGAAGTCTTGTGATGATGTGTTTTAAGCTATGTTTTTTAAAGGTCATTTTGCCATTTTCGCTATAACTGTTTTTCTAGAATCAGATAGTGAAAATTGGAGGTTGTTGAGATGACCTAGAAAGTTGCTTTTGGTAAACATTTTAGCTTATGGGTCATTGTATTTCTGTAGATACACTCTGTGAAAGATAGGTTGTTTTACTAGTCCTGAAACTAGTCTCAAACAAGTGTTCTAGGTAAAACCATCATAACTTCATCATAGAGAATCCAAATTATGTGAGACCAATTGAATTGGAAGTATTAAAGTCTTTAGTATCTTGTGAGTGAGTTTCTAAATCAGATATAAAATATTGAGCACATGGCATATTTTACAAGGTCTCTCTCTATAATAAGTTAGAATTTAGGCAAGTCTACTACTTTCGCTATAACTTATGTTCTAGGATGTTTCAAACCCTGTAATTTTGAGGAGATGGAGGAAATATATTAGAGTACATGTGGTTAAAATTTCAAACATTGGATTGGCTCATAATAATTTTAGTGATATTCTCTGTGGAAGTCAAAGTTCCTAAATGGTCATGAAATATGTTTCAAACAAGTCAGCTTGACACTTTTGCTATAAATTCTTTTCTAGGACTTTGCAGACTGTGAACTTTTCAAAGGTCTAAAAATACATAAAAAAGTACCTCGTGTAGAAATTTTAGAATCATAAATTTAAATTGATCTCATGGTGAATATTACAATTTTTCATATTTGAGGTATGTTTTGACACATGATTTGAGGCATATTTGTTTGTACATGTATGAGGTACGTTTGTTGTTGATATTGATGCATGTTTGACGAACTTCTTGATGAGGTTATGGAACATGTTTGAGTTACATGCATTGGATGTTGTGGTACATGCTTGAGGCATGTATTGGTGATGTTGGTACATGTTGAGACACATCTTTATGACATCATGGTACATTGTTAGAGACATATCTTGGCTATCTTGGTATCTGATTTGGTACATGTCATGGTGATGTTATAACATCATTGAGGCACTTCATTGATGACATATTATGGCACATGGTGTATGTCATATCATGAGTGATATGGTATCTGGTTGATGCACATGTTATGGTACAAGTTTTGTTTCATGAGTTGATGATGATATGGTACATTTCTAGAGGCACTTCTTAGTGATCTTGGTACATGGTATGGTACAAGTTTTGATACATGGTTGATGTACAAGGTTGATGTATGATACAGGTTCTGGTATGTGGCTGATGTGCATGGTATGGTACAGGTCATGGTACATGGTTGATGTACATGGTTGATGCATATTGTATGATACAGTTTTGATACATGGTTGATGTATGTGATATGGTACATGGTTGATGTACATGGTATGCTACATGTTTTGTACATGGTATGGTGATGTTTTTAGTATCCATGTGAGTGGATCTGGTTATAGTTGGTTGATGATGGTATATCAGTGATAGAGACAATGACAATGATAAGGACACAAATAGTGACAAGTTGATCATTGGTGACAGTTCGGTTGATGTGACAGTGATAGTGACAGGTTGGTTGACGTGATAGTGATAGTTTGGTTGATGTATCAGTAACAATGGTAGTTACAGGGTGATCAATGGTAGTGATAGTGAGTTTACACTTATATTTCAGGGTGGCAAGATGGGGCAAGGAAAGGGGTTTGTATCCACCTTCTGGTTGGTGTTGGAAAACTCAGGGAGTTGGAGCTTCCTTCATGTTTGTGCCTGTAAATCGAGGGGTCATAGCCTCCTTTCAGTTGGTTCTAGAGAATTCATGGAGTTGGATTTTCCTTCAGGTTGAAGCCTGTAAATCAGGGGGTTGTATCCTCCTTTCGATTGGTGCCCGAGAATTCAGAGAGTTGGAGATTCCTTCATGTTGGTACCTGTAAAATAGGGGGTTGGTTCCTCATTCCAGTTGGTTCTGAAGAATTGGGAAGTTGGTGCTTCCTATGAATGTATTTATTGATATATAGAAGAAATCATTATACGGTTTTCTCCCATTTGGGTTTCCATATAAATTCTAGTGTATTATGTATCTGATGTGATATTGTCGAATGGTATTGCTTATGGTTATATGTTCATGATATATTGAATGCAATCATAAATTATATACTACTGATAAAGTTGAATTTTATATATATTATGATTGAAAGTGGTAAAAAGTGCTCATACGGATTCCAACATGAAATGTGTAATTTAGAGTTCATACCTATGCATGTTTTTTTTAATGGTTGGATAGTGCTCTTGAATAAGAAATAGATTTGAAGGAGGTAGTGATTTCCTACTAGTCATTGAGACACTTGCATAGATTTTTACTCTTTTATTTGCAAATGAATGCATGCCTAGAATTTATTGTCAATATTGTGGGTGACCAACACTTGGTATTTAATGGGAAATGAACATTTCATGCCTAGATAGTATAAATTACTTGTCCATCCTATTAAAATTTCAGATTATTTTCTGGTGTGTATTTATTGATTCCCATAAATGGGTTGAAGGGTTGTAGGCATACCCAACATTGTTATGTGAATCAATGATCTGAATTAGTGGTGAACGTGCAAGGTTTTAGTAGAGAATAAATTATTCTTGAAACCAAGAGGAGCTCCTTCATGAGGTATTCCCCTTTAGTATTTCTAAATCATCGTACATATTTAATTATTATTCAGCCCTATTGTTGTGGCAACAACAACCCCCCTTTACTTTTTCTTTTTCAAGTGAAAGGAAAGGCCCCCCCTACTAAAATTTTGATCTTATTGTCTAATCCTCTACTGTTGGAGCCTAATGTTATTTCTGTACCTACCTTGAGGGATTTGGGGAGCTTATTCTTGATTGATTGCTATCTTGCATGGGTGTCGGTTATTCCTTTTGATTTGATGAGTTCAAATGTCTTCATGTTGCTTCTTGACCTACGATGTTTTTGTTGGCATTTGTATGATGGAATTGATGTGTCATTTTCTAACCTTTTGTTGATTTCGAAGTGCCTTGTAGTATGATGTGGCTGCATGGTTTGTTCTATTGCATGTCTTAATTGAATAAATCAAACTATGCATCTTTCTCCTAACATGATTGAGCTTCATGTTTTCATCTTTTATACTGACACATGTAGATCTTAATCTTCTATTTTGAAATCTAAGTCTAATTTTCCTAATTGTTGATTCTTATTTTGAGTTGAGACTTGGCACAATAGTTAAAACATCCATCTACAACCACCATGTTATTGTTGAATAAACCTAACTCTCTTTTCTAAATTGAGTTAAAGGTTGGGAATATTTAGTTTTTGTATTGGCAAATATTCTTTTTATCACATGGTTGATGTCATTCTTGTTTTTTTACACGAGCATGTTTGCAGGGGCACTATGTTCACATGGTCGCTTCAGACTTGAGAGGCCTATGGGGAAATATGTTCATCCTTGTTTGCTACCTTGACCTTGATTATTCCCATGCTTCTCCTTATTGGGAAGTAGATTACCTTCACTTGCATTTGTCTCCAGGTCTGAAGCCCCCAAAGACTTTTAGACTTGCCTTTCCTGCAATCCTATCCTTGAATCTCATTGGATTGGTTTGCACTGAGTCTTCTCTTGGTCTTACCTCTCACTAAATCCCATGCCAAAATCCCATTCCCACTCTTTATTATGAGTCCTTGTCAAGTTGTCGTCTGATTCTTGTTAGTTACCTATCGCATTCACATGTAGTGTTTGGCATAAGGAAATTTTCCTAGACATGATGGCACTCTTGCTCCTTGCGATCTTAGCTTGTCCTCCCCTGAGACATGCATATTGAGTGGACTAGCATTTTTCATACACTGGGTTAGCATCGTTCTTCTTTTTCCTGCTTATCTCTACATGTGATGATAAATCGTCGCATGAAGTGTCATCCTTCTCCTTCGTCGCTTTCCCTTCATTTCACTCAAATTTCCACATCCTCAATTGCATCAGTATTCATGCCTCTCCATAGCATATAATTTCATGAATCCTATCCAATACATATTTTTCTGAATTTTGGCCCCTAGGTGCGGAACCCTGACCAGTGGAACCTAGGGGGGCATGGAACCTCAACTTGTCTAAATTACTCTAAATTTTCCTAATTTGTAATTATTTTATTTTATTAATCTTTGTAAATATTTTATTTTAATTTTGTATATCTATTTTATGTTATTTGATTTTTATTTCAATTTCAATTTATTATTGTTTTTATTTCATTTTATTCCATTATTTTTGTAAATATTCATACATATACATTTTATTTTATTTTATCTATTTGTACTTTTATTTGTATTTATTTTTTTAACCATTTGTCTTTAATAAATTAACCATTTTTTTACCATCTCACTTGTACATATTTTTACCTTTTATTTTTCCCCTTTACTCACCATAAAACTTCACTCCCCACGTCCTTTTTTCTAGGCCTCCCTATTTTATAGGGATTTCCTAGTTTATAGGGATTTCTGGAAATCATATAACTTATATTGAAATCTTTATTTCTGAAATGCATTAGAATATAATTTTTATATTTTGGGGGAATTTTAATATTCAAAATGTGCAAAAGAGGGGGCGTTCTAATAATTTATGTTTTATATTGATAATATAAATTTAAATTAATTAATTAATTAAAATATATATATATATATATATATATATATATATATATATATATATATATAAATTCCCCCCGATCATCACACCCCGACCTAGTCCATGAGAGTTCACACAATACTCTTCACCTTATCACTCTGACGATTGTTGTTGGGAAAAATACCCTATGGACTAGAAAACTAGGGTCAGATTTGCATACAGATTTTGACTGTAAAGCTATGACTTTTTAACCTACCACCCAAAACTTAAACCCCTCTTTCATGATACATGCATGGAAAGGAACTACTAACCTGTTTACTGATGTTTGGTGTAGATCCTCCGTTGCGCTTTGCCCGCTTACTTGTGCTGCTCCTTCCAAAGTTAACCTGCAATCAAGACAAAACACTACACATGCATGCTACTTTTCTACTTGAGGGTTAGAAATTAAGCATAAATTACACAAATCATAGATAACTCATGCATTGGGATGGGAAAAGTATTCTTTTATTATTTTAAAAAATGAATCAACTTACAATCAAAGTCGAGACCGGCCACCGCTCCTTGATCCTGATCCTGGGATCCTCCTCTTCTTTTGTCCTCCAACTGCTTTGCGTTAATTCTCCTTAGGCTTGAGGAAAGGCTAAAGGGTTGGGACAAATGGATTTGGAAAATGGGAAGAGTTTCTTCGCTATAATTTTCCTCTTCCAAATAGTACCCCTACCCCTTCTTTTATAGGTTAGAAGGAGCTAGGGTTTTGGACGAACTCTCGGCCATGCATGGCCGGGAGTTTCAGTTAACTGACCCATAGCTTTTTGTCCCATCGGAAACTTTCCTATTTTTGTGTTTTGTTAGGTAAACATGGGTTGTAGTAGGCCTGCCAGCGTTCACACGTGTGCAGTAGTGGGTTAGGGCGCGTGTACCTTTACCCAAGAGGATTTTTAAAGAGGTTGTTCAGCAGATGTTTTGGCAATGAAGGGATATGAGTTGGCCTGATGCCAGGTAAGAATGTGTGGTGCAATTTAGGGTTATAACAGATGCCCCCTAATGTGTGAGGTCAGAAGAGCATCTGATGGCCAAAATACATTACCAATATTTTACCAATTTGTACTGATATGCTGAATGAGTGAGCCCAAGAATCAGGAATCAGGAGGTGCCGTCTGCAAAATAACAAATGTCTCACCGAGGCGAGCATACCCATTCTCGGGATAAAATAGAACCATGGCTACCAATCAAATACACTGTAGATCCATGTCAAATAACTATTAAGAGTAGCCGCGAATAAAACACAGTGGAGCTACATCTCGAAATCTAAAAGATATACATATAGAGTATCCATCTCCCAGAAGTTGATTCAGCCTGATGGTTGTACTTCAGAGCTCGAGCAACAACTTCAAAATATTCTAAAACTCAGGTAGGATTGTAATATGAGTGTATGACTGCACTACCCAGAGGTGTTCGACGGCTCGTCGGTTATGGACTTGATAATATTGATGATCGGACTAAAGGCTTCAGTGATTTCGAACAAAGACTTGATTGGACGTTCACGATGGCCGGGTATGCGGACAAGAGACATATTGCAGAGTGGCTGACTCAGGCTCAGTGAAAAACTTCCCTTGGATAATAGCACGACAAGTGATAAGACTCAGGCAGCATATCTGTTAATCATAAGTCTACGAAGCAGGAGGCAATGAAGAGTAACCAAACAGTGGAGGACACAACTCTACATAGCGAGAAAAAGCTTCCTAAGGTCATACTACATCCCATAGTCTGATGATCAAACGGACAGATGTGCTTCATCCAAGGGCGACTCATTATGCCGCCAATAAAGAAAATACTTTTCCCATCCTCTTTTTGGGGTATATTTGATTTTTTTGTTCTTTTTTATGTTTTTGAAAAAGAATAAAGGAATATTATGTTACAACAGAGGAATGAGTACTGCAAACATACTAGTTCGAGGTATAAAGACAAGACTGATGTTCTGGTAAAATGATACTCGGGAAAAATCTTCCAGTGGCCAAAGGTGTTAAAACGCAGAAGCAAACTGTTACAAGGCTGATGGGTAAGGTAGGCAAATGCGGTTGATAGAACACACAATGGTAACGTCCTTCAATATAAGTTTAATGAGCC
>JASDQU010107713.1:318182-336421 GCA_032191745.1 Picea mariana | reverse complement strand
CTGATGCAGACCACCAAGCGAAGGGGACGAAGGAGAGATATGACCTCCAGCGTAAGGAAAATCATTAAAAGGGACAGAAATTCCCCCAAGTTGACCTTGCAGAGGATCGTTAGAGCTCCCTGCCCCTAGACCCAAAGTCTGTAAAGTGGAGTGAGTGAGTGCAGGACTTGTGCCCGAACTAGGCATACTGTATGAGAATGGAGAGCCTGTCACACTAGGTGTGAAGAGAGTTGTGGCCGCCGTGATAGATGGGGTCGGTCCACTGTGTGACGTTGTTGCGATTGAGACCATGGTGGCCCGAACCGACGACGGCAAGTTAGGAGATGCTTCTCCTGTGGTAGCAACGGTGGTGGGAATGGAAGAATTCCCAGAGGAAGTAATAGCGTTTGTTTCCATAGCTGTGTGAGGCACTGATAGGCATTTGTAAAATTGGATTGGTACACTGACCGATGGCCAAGTGTCAGTGGTTGGGGTTTCAACCAAACCTATATTGGCGGTTGATTCCTTCAAGAGTTGTTTGGGTACAATGGGTTGTAACCCGGTTGCTTCAAAAGACCCTTGTTGGTCTAGCTTCCGCCTCAATGGTGGTGGGGGTGGCTCCAGTATAACCAGCGGTAGGCCCGGAAGCCTTCGTGACCGGCGGAGCTCGGGATCCTCCACTGTGTGAGAAGATCTAAGACACACTAAGGTATTCTACACATTCAAACAGTAACACACCCTAAAAATAAGCCCCTAAGAGATAAGACAAGCAGTCACTAACTATTTTGAAGAACAGTTACAACAACCAACACTAGAGCAACTTACCGGTGCAAGTGCAACTCGAAAATGGAAGCACCCTCTAGGTATACTCTGCAAAGCGTGGCTCGATTTCTGTCCTAGGTACCATGGTATACCCCCACAGTCACCTTTGTATGTCCCTAAAAAAGATTGGCAACTAGTTTGCCAACACGTGAACAGTCACCAGGCGGGTACAGTCAATAGTCGGGTAGACCACAATGAGCAGGGTATCAAGCCCAAAACCTGTCAAGGGTATCGAGAGAAAATGGTCCGGAAGACAACTGCGGACCTCAAACGAATTCAAGATCTATGAATCCCCGTGGCAAATGCAAACAACTAAATCCCAAGACAGATCCTCGATATGTGTTCTCCACTATGCTTGGTCTGGCTTTGGAGGGGTTATCTCCGTTACCTTTCCTCACGCGACCTCGCGTTTATCGCGTTGGTCTGGCTTTGGAGGGGGGTCTTGGATAACTTCCACAAAACTGGACTTCTACACTCTCGATCACAGACTCCAATGTTTGGTTTTGAGTAGCCTTGGAGAGTTTTCTCTCCAACCTAATACAAGGCCCTAGTTCTGAACTAGTTTGTGAACCCTACAAACAAAAATTCTAATAGATTTTAAATCAGCGTTGCTTTTATGGGATTTTTTACGTCATAAGGTATGAAGGTGAAACTGATGATGTGTAAAGACTCAAAGCAAAATGAATGAAAAAATGTTGGAAACAAAAGACTTTTACTAAATGCAAAAATCAACAACTTTTCACAAAGAAAGACTTCTTTTTCTTTTCAATTTTTCTAAGATTTCACGCAACAAACATAAAGGAATTTCGCTCGACTACGAGCTACTTATGCTCTAAATGCATTGCAAAGACTTATGAACAAAAAGACTTCTCCCTAGCTATTGATGCAGAAACACAATCTTCAAACAAAGAAGAAAATGAAAAGAGATATATATTTTTTTTATTTAAGCGCTAAATGAAGCAACAAAGGGAAAATGTCGACAAGCACAAAACCAAGAAAACAAAACAAAATTCTATCTTAAAGCACAGATCGCAAATAATCAGAGCAAAGGTACGCAATGGCTATCAAAAAACACAAATTCTTTTGCTTGTCTAAAAACCATAAAACATTTTTTTTTCTTTTTTATCTTTTCTATCAAACATCAACTAAGAAAAAACAAGCTAAGGATAAGAGGCCCTAACCTACTAACTATGCAACCCTAGACTCAAACACCTGAGAGGAACACTTCTCACCACAGGAGGGGATGACAGCCCCACCCTGATTGAAAAGCAGCCTGTCAAGCACGCTCCTATCACTGAAACAGCACGCGTGCAAACGCATGCTGAGCTACAACAGAGCGCGTGTACCCACGGGCTTCACTTGCACAGGCCACGTGTATGTATAAACTCTAAGACAAAAATAACACAGGCAGCCCAGACCAGGAAGAGGCCTCTAGTATTGATAATCAGGGTCTCCTAAAGGCTTGGATGCTTCTTCTTAACAGAAAAGAAAAACAATTGCAAAAAATAACAGAACGCAATAAAGCAAACTGAGACAAGATTGTGAACCAGCAAGACTCAGACAGGATCCAAAAAGCCCCCTGAGAATGTATAATTCTGACAGAGAAGAGGAGGACTGCCTCTCAAGCTTTCTGACTCCTACACGCTACTGAAACCTCTACAGCAGGCGTTCACACGTGGGCTATAGAAGGTTAGGGCGCAGGCACACACGTACAGGCCTTCTGTAGGCTGCGTGTACCTTTGTGTGTCCTGAAAATTGCTGTCAAGCAACAGTCAGGGAAAACTGGTATAAAGAACAAGGTTCCCTGCTAGCTCAGGCCTTACTAAAAAAAAACAGGCAAAGAAACAGAAAATCTAATCTCTTAAACTACCCAAAAACTCAACTAAATATGGAAACCCTAAAGAGTATGATCCCCAGCGGAGTCACCAATTCTATTGTTGGTAAAAATACCCTACGAACTAGCAAACTAGGGTCAGATTTGCATGCAGATTTTGACCGTAAAGAAATGACTTTTTAACCTACCACCCAAAACTTAAACCCCTCTTTCATGATACATGCATGGAAAGGAACTACTAACCTTTTTACTGATGTTTGGTGTAGATCCTTCGTTTCACTTTGCCCGCTTACTTGTGCTGCTCCTTCCAAAGTTAACTTGCAATCAAGACAAAACACTACACATGCATGCTATTTTTCTACTTGAGGGTTAGAAATTAAGCATAAATTACACAAATCATAGATAACTCATGCATTGGGACAGGAAAAGTATTCTTTTATTATTTTAAAAAATGAATCAACTTACAATCAAATTCGAGACTGGCCACCACTCCTTGATCCTGATCTTGGGCTCATCCTCTTCTTTTGTCCTCCAACTGCTTTGCGTTAATTCTCCTTAGGCTTGAGGAAAGGCTAAAGGGTTGGGACAAATGGATTTGGCAAATGGGCAGAGTTTCTTCGCTATAATTTTCCTCTTCCAAATAGTACCCCTACCCCTTCTTTTATAGGCTAGAAGGAGCTAGGGTTTTGGACGAACTCTTGGCCATGCATGGCCGGGAGTTTCAGTTAACTGACCCATAGCTTTTTGTCCCATCGGCAACTTTCCTATTTTTGTGTTTTGTTAGGTAAATGCGGGCTGTAGTAGGCCTGCCAGCGTTCACACGCGTGCAGTAGTGGGTTAGGGCGTGTGTACCTTTACCCAAGAGGATTTTTAAAGAGGTTGTTCAGCAGATGTTTTGGCAATGAAGGGATATGAGTTGGCCTGATGCCAAGTAAGCATGTGTGGTGCAATTTAGGGTTATAACAAGGATTGACCTCTAAGACCCATCAGAGTAAATATGAAACTTAGATTTAATTTTTGAGAATTGTGAACGTTCTTTATTCGACACACATTTCAATATTTTTTATTCTTATTTTTTTTATTTTAATTTTTATTTGTTCTATTTTATTTTTTATTAATTTTATTAATTTTTATTTACTAATTTATTTAATTTTTATTTAATTTCATTTTTTGATTTTTACGTATTAATAGTTCCTCGTAAAATAAATAAACAAGAAAAATGAATGGACCTAATGGTTAAGAATGTATGTTTCTTCCTTAAAGGTTCCAACTTCAAATCTAGCGGGGGTAGGATAGTTATTATTATTTTATTTGTTTTAACCTTGGTAATTTTTATTTTTTGTTAATGGGGAGTAATTAGTTTAATTTTCTTTAAATTTTTTACATGTGTTGGCCCTTGGGTACAGAAGTAAGCAAAGAGTAAATAAGAAAAGACGGAATGTGAATCGTGCGGAAGACACAGTGACTGATACTGGGTCAAAGTGAGCAGAAGAGTAGAAAAGAGGGAGAAAAGTAAGAGAAAGCAATTCATTGCATGAGGAGATCGAGGATGATAGGTCAACAAAGAAGATGGATTGTGGACAACTCAGCAAGCAGAAAAAGCCATCATTGGATGCTTTGGAGAACCGTGCGAGAAGGAAGGAAAGACATGCCAACGAATCCCTAAAAACATGGGTCAAGTTGACCTAGGATTTTAGACACCTAGGGTTTTGGTATCTAGGGTTTTGACACTTAGGTTTTGGCCTAAGGCTATCAATGAGCTATTGTAATATATAAATAAAGGTCAAGAGGACATGGGATGGGTTTTTTTCATTGTTGTTGTTGTTATTGATCAATCCAAGTTCATTATTGGTATGATTAATTATTGTAGTGAGGGAGAGAAGCATTGAGAAGTGAGGGAAGTTTGTGTTGTAATATCTTCAGCTGGGTGCGAATATCAGCCCTGCAACTGGGTGCGCAGGGAGGGAAGATAGAGAGAAAGAGAGAATATCTGCTAGCTAAGAACGTAGATAAGAATTGTATGGTTCCATCTTAATATATTATAAAGCACAACTATGTGGACGTATCCCTAGGGAGAGGGTGAACCACGTACATCTTTGTGTTGTGTGTGAATGATTTTGTGTTATCTTGTTTATAGATATATTGTTATTGCATTACTATGTTAGATCTGATAGATAGTTGTGCGAAGTATATCTAAGCAGGTAATTGATATCTAGATTATGTGTTTTTCTTGTATTGGATCCACTTTGTATTCCCTTGGTTGTAGACATTTGTGTCCTACAACCCCCATAGCTACTTTGGGTGAGACTCCATCTACCTCGCAGGTGTTGTCGAAAGGGTCAGTAGTTAGGGCTTATTGGTGTGCTCTTGGAGCTGAACCCTATGCCAACAAATGGTTCGATTGCCGGGATAGGAATCTTGTTGAGGGAATGTCAAGGTGGTTTCCATAAAAAACGGAGATTCAAAAGTGGATAGAAGATCAAGAAAAGGACTTCGTTGAAGCCCGGAACATGAAACCTAATCTTAGTACAGAGGATTGGTTGGGAAGATATATCTTTACTGATATACATGAGATTTTCTTTGGAGGAATCCATGAGAAGCTATATGTGGCTAGCTAGGTTAGCAGATACCCAGTTTGAGATCATATCTAGAACCCCTGTGGTTTGGACATCGACATTGATCAAGAAGATCAACAGATTTGATAACGTTGTGTCAAGAGCAGTAGATCACTGGTTTGATAGCTCCATTGGAGGGTACATCACCGATTTTGGTATTGACAGAGTAGAGTCATACAGCCAAGCCAAGAGGCATTTCTTTAAGGGACCCAGAAGAAATTTTTTACACTTTTTAAAGTTGAAGATCAAGATTCTATTACATGAGAAGAACATCTTAAAGGTACAATAGTTGGTCAAATTGGAAAAGGATAATGTTCAAGAACTCGGACAGTGACAATGATACAAAGGCTGGACATACACGCAATGGAAGAGCGTTTAGAGAATTTCCTCTTATGAACTTGTTTAGGCAGAACTACGGGGATGAGGGTTTCTATAGTGGAGAAGAGGTAGATCTAACAGACGAAGAGAATTCAGAATTGGCTAGGGTGGAGGAAGGGAAAGATGAAGAACCTTGTTGGGAAGAGCCAAAAACTTCAGGAACCGCGCCGACTGTTGAAGTAAATACTATTATTCCTCCTGTTGTTTCGGCATCATTAAGAAATCAGAGTAATCAGAGTCACCAGAGCACTCAAAGCACTGTCACTAGCAGTCCACAACATATTCATTCAAGAAACCTAGGAAGATCTATGGCAGACGAGATGAGGTTACCCACCTTCAGAGGAGATGGATCTGAATATCCTAATCAACATTGGTTTCTATGTGAAGCTCTGTGGAGTATTAAAACTATCACCGACGAAGTTGTTAAATGAGCTCAGTTTAGTACTACCCTAACTGATCGCGCGCTAAGCTGGTACATGAAATTTGTCCAAGGAGCTGGACCTAAACTATTGAATGTCATTAAGAATGCACTAATTGCCGAATTCAAGAAACCTAAGTCAAAGTCACAGTGCATTAACAAAACTAAAATAAATCAAGCAGAGAATAGTTGAACCTGTGTGGGAGTTTGATAAGAGATTTAAGACCTTCACAGGCCATTTGAGTTTTTAGATCCGAGACGAGCAGAACAAGGAGTGGTTCATTGCTTCCCTCTTACCACACATCAGAGTTCCTCTAATGAAACAAAATATTTTTTCGTAGGCGGAGGTGGTGGAGTTCACCATGAAGTTAGAATAAGCTCCTATGGGAGAATCCAACTCAGGTATGAGTCAAATCTTGAGTTAGCTAATTAGTTTATCTCTACATGTCGAAGATATGAAGGAAGACAAGGGAAAAGATAAAAGAGAAGATATATGGTGAATTAGATGCAAACCAAAAGGCCATGACAAGTAGCATTGTCCCCTATTTTCTGAGTATTTGGCATCTGGAGCCCTGAGTCCTTTAAAGCAAGTTACCTTACCATGGTGCGAGGTATGTAGAAATAGACATCTCCCTGGTGAATGCTACTACATGAAAAAATATGTTCAAACACCCACAAATCTGTATTGAACATTCTGTAAGTCAGTGGGGCATGATGATAGGGATTGTAGGGCCTATGACCTCATGCTCAAGTTCAAGGGATATATACAAAATTCAAGGCAAAGTACAGCAAGAAGGAAAAACTACACAATATAATTCTCCATAAAGAGGAAACTTCAACCCTCATGGTGTATTCATAGGAAGAGGACAAGGAAGAGGTATGGGTCGAGGTAGGGGCCAAATCATTTGTTATAACTGCGCATAGCCAAGACACTTAGCAAGGGACTTCCAGAACCCTTGTACCACTTCCAGCTACTGCAGCTCGTTTGAACATGTTATCAAAGATTGTTTTGTGCTGCTAGCCAAACTTCAGGAGAGACAAGGACCTCAGCAGAACCCACAAGTGAAACTAATATACATTGAACCTCATGGAGAGGACCCTAGAGTCATTTTTATCACTAGAGGAGGTATTGTTACAGGGGAAGATAGAGCGACCCAAGGAAATACTACAGAAGAATCAAGAGTCAGGAAAGTTGCAGAGAAGACATGAGTTTTCGATGCAAAGAAAGAAAAACAAATATTTGAGGAGGCAAGAAAATAATTTGGGAGAGACCAAGGTTCTTATCAAAGACACAACCAGAAGTAAGAGAATGTGGAATTCCTCTGGCATTCGATCAGTCTTCTCTGCCAGGAGAAGGAAAAGTGGTAAGCAAGCTCATGGAATTCTTATATACTTGTATTAAGTTGATTCAGGATGAAAGCATTGTACAAGAGATACAAAATTTAATTAGACAGTACGAGTTAGGAAAGATAGATCCCTTGCTGAATAGAGCAGTACACCAAGTCTCTAAAAAGAGAAAAAAAAATAAGGAACTACACCTGAATGATCAAATTGGAGAGTATGATATTGACTATGTGGTCCTTGACTTAGGGTCGAAGGTCAATGTCATGACAAAGGAGACCTGGGAATTGATGGGAAAATCTAATTTGATATATTCCCCTATCAGGGTTAGGATGGATAATCAGCAAGTTGTAAGCCACTTTGGAAGATTGGAACATGTCCTTGTGGACATCGATGGAGTAAAGATGTTTGCAAACTTCGAGGTGATGGATATAGTTGATGATAGTTGTCCTTACCCTGCGCTTTTAGGAATTGATTGGACTTTCAATAATTCCACTGTGGTTGATTTAAAGAAAATAAGAATGACATTTGAAGGAGATTGCCTTAGGGTCATTGCACCTTTGGATCTTGATGAAGGTCAGAGATACACAAAACACATCAAAGAAGAAGACCACGCATATGAACTAGAAAACATATACAAATTAACAGCCAGACAATAGGATTACATTAATCCTATGGCGGATGGGAACCTAACATGGCAAAGTGACAATGCATATTGATCGAATTCAGAATAAGCACTGGAGAACTGGAAGAACAAAATGTATGAATTATCTACAAGGATATGTGCTATATTAACCCAAGAAGTTCGTTGGATCAGCACAACCGTAAGTAACTTGCCCACCTTTGATGGTCTAAATCATTTAGAATCATTCTTGATGGACTTTGAAGAAATTGTACCAACACAACAAATATTGTTGGATATGAATGAGGCCTTGAAAGAAACCCCAACAAGATGGTGGGGGACACACAAAAACAACATTATAGACTGGGTACAATGTCACACTTTGATGACAGTGTGGTTTTCAGAGCAAGTAGAAGGCTGTGAAGCTAGGTACACAAGTCAAATTTGTCTAAAGGACCAAGTGCGAAGTTGTGAGGAAGACTAGAGCAACATTCCTCAAGAGAAGTGGGTGCACATATTCATCAAAACACTAGACACAACCCCTATCAACTAGTATCTTCAAGCAGAACTGTGCCTCATCACTATAGAGTGGGAAGGTATGACCCAGAACTTTGTAACTAACTTTTTTTTGAAATCCAATATCCTACAATGGATCAAGCATTATAGATTGTAAGACAGAAAGTATTTGAGGAGGCACCTATCCTCCCTTAGGAACAAGAAGAGGACAAATGGATTGCACCTCTCCAGAAACTACAAGGTTGCTACAATATCAATGCTGACGAGGACGATGATCCTAGGAAGGTGAACATCGTCGAAACAGAAGGCCAAACAAACATAGAAGGACCAATAATTCAGCTACCTTTCATTATACAAGCAATTAAAATAAAAAAAGTCAATATTGGAACAGAGAAAACACCAAAGCTTGCAAATGTTGGAGATTATTGGCATGTTGCCACTATTGACAAGATCACAGATTTACTGCATGAATATTAGGACTTGTTTCCAACCAAGTTCACTGATATGAAGGGCATTAAAGGGCCCATGGGAGAGATGAGGATCCCTTTGAAACTATATGCAAGGCCAGTTAAATAGAGACCCTATAGATTGAACCCTAAATATAAGGAGAAAGTGAAGATTGAACTCGACATAATGTTGGAGGCAGGAATCATAGAACATGTTTAAGAGTCAAAATGGATTAGCCTTCTGGTGGTGCAAGATAAAAAGACCAGAGAGATTATGATCTCTATAGATCTCAAGAAGATGAATGATGCATATTTACATGACCCATTCCCTACACCATTTACTGATGAAGTGTTAGATAATGTAGGAGGACATGAGGTATATTCTTTTATAGATGGATTTTTAGGATACCATCAGATCCGGATTGCCAAGGAAGATCGACATAAGACCACATTTGTAATAGAATGGGGATCCTACCAGTATACAGTGATGTTGTTTGGATTGAAGAATGCCCCAACCATCATTTCTAGGGTAGTGGTCGAAGCGTTCGAGTTCTTACATAAATTTCTAGAAGCATATTTTGATGATTGGATTGTTTTTAGCTTATTACAAAATCATATTGAATGTTTAAGACTAATGTTTGATAAGTGCAGGTAGTGTCATATTGCCTTGAACCTGAAGAAGTGCTTCTTCTTTTCACCCTTTGGAGTATTGTTAGGTCATATTGTGTGTAAGCATGGACTGCTAGTAGACCCATCTAAGATTGTTATTATAGTTGATCTTCCCCCTCCTACTTCAGTCAAACAACTATGCACTATGCTAGGACACACTGGATACTACAGGAAGTTCATTAAAGGCTATGCATAGATCATAGCATGCATGGAGAAGATTTTGAAAAAAGACTGTCAGTTTCATTGGATAGAAGCATGCCAGTAGAGCTTTGACACACTGGAACAGAAAATGGTTACTGCACCTATTCTAGTTTTCCCAGATTGGAGAAAGGAACTTCACATGCATGTCAATGCATCTTCTATTGCACTAGGAGCTGTGTTAGCACAACCGGGAGCTGGAGACATTGACCACCTGTTAGCCTTTGCTAGCAGGAAGCTATCAACAACTGATACTAATTACACCACCACTGAGAGAGAAGGGTTAGACATGGTGTATGCGCTACAAAAGTTTCGCCACTACTTGTTGGGAGGACACTTTAAAATGTTTATTGACCACTTCGTGCTGAAATACCTAGTCAACAAGCTAGTGTTGGGGGGGAGAATATGCAGATGGCTTCTGTTATTTCAGAAATATTATTTTGAGATTGTGGTTAAGGTAGGAAGAATGAACAAAGGGCCTGACCACTTGTCGAGGTTGGAACATGGAGAAGAGCCTACTGGTTTGGAGGATACATTGTCAGATGGACAGTTGATGGCCATTAGAAAGATTGATGATCACTTTCTGGAGATAGTCCAGTTCCTGTCAATAGGAATGGCACCTCGTGAATATACAATCACCCAGAAGAAATAGCTGGTAGTGCGCACTGCAGACTTTTCACTTATAGTTGGACAACTATACAAAATGGGACTTGATGAGATATTGAGGAGGTGTGTTATGGAGGCAGAACAACCATTGATCCTCACAGAAGCTCATGAACGCATCACAGGAGGACACTATGCAGGAAAAGAAACAACGCAGAAGGTTCTTACAGCTGGCCTCTGGTGGCCTACCTTATATAGAGATGTTAAGGACTATTACAAAGCCTGTGATGTATGCCAAAGAGTTGGGAAACCATCTAGAAGAGATGAAATGCCTTTAACACTGTAGTTGACCCTACACGAATTTGAGAAATGGGCCATTAACTTTGTGGGACCTATAAACCCACCAGGCAAGTGCACAGGAGCCAGATACATAATCACTGCGATGGAGTACTTGACCAAATGGGTCGAAGCAAGAGCAGTTAGATATTGTAGTGAAACTATAGCTGCACGATTCATATTTGATGACATCATAACCAGGTTTGGATGCCCGAAGATCCTTATGAGTGATCAAGGAACACATTTTATTAATAATACTATTGAAGCCTTGACTGAGGAATTTGTATTCCATCATCATAAGAGCACACCCTACCACCTACAAGCAAATGGGACAGTTGAAGAATTCAATAAGATCTTGGAGATAGCGTTAACGAAGATTTGTAGTGTGAACAGGGATGACTGGGATTTAAGAGTACCAGCAATACTATGGGCGTATAGAACCACTTGCAAGAAGCTAACAATGTAGACCCCATTTAAGTTGGTTTATGGTCTCGAAGCAGTTGTCCCGATGGAATATTTG
The DNA here is from genome assembly GCA_032191745.1 of Picea mariana. NCBI lineage: Eukaryota > Viridiplantae > Streptophyta > Pinopsida > Pinales > Pinaceae > Picea > Picea mariana. The sequence goes on along the minus strand of JASDQU010107713.1, from coordinate 325,124 downwards.
CTCCCAAGATTAAGAATTGCAGCCTTTACAGATATGGATGACACTGGCGCTATTCAAGAGAGGCTCACACAATTGGTCGAACTATAAGAAGATAGATTTATTGCAGGATTCCATCAGCAGGTACAAAAGGAAAGAGAAAAGGCCTACCATGACAGACACATCAAGAAGAAGGCATTTAAGCAAGGTGATTTGGTACTGATATACGACAACAAATTCATGAAGCATCCAGGAAATTTTAGAACACATTGGTTGGGACCATACAAGGTTGCCTATGTTATGGAAGGAGGAGTTGCACAGTTCAAGACCTTGAGTGGAGAATGGAAGGAAGGTTTGGTGAACGGAAGCCAGTTGAAACTGTACTATGAAAACCAGTTGCCTCACAACTCTCACTAAAATCATAAGGAAAAGGATCCAGGCACCAAGTGCAGTTGAAACTGGGTACCCGACATAGGAAAGACAGTCTACACATAGAGGGGAAGGAAAGAGTAGAAAGCACAGGCTGCTCTGAGTAGCCTGAAGATAAAGCAAATCAGAAGGGTCAGATATGAAGTGCCTCGGGATGAGTCACATGTGAATGTTGGGGGCTTGTTGGAATTTGGGTACGGAAGTAAGCAAAGAGTAAAGTATAAAATACAGAATGTGAACTGTGTAGAAGGCACAATGACTGATACTGGGTTGAAGTGAGCAGAAGAGAAGAAAAGACGGAGAAAAGTAAGAGAAAGAAATTCATTGTATGAGGAGCTCAAGGATGACATATTAGCAAGGAAGACGGATTGTGGACAACTCAACAAGTAGAAAAAGCCACCATTGGATGCTTTGGAGAACCACGCGATAAGGAAGGAAAGACATGTTGGCGAAGCCCTGATAACGTGGGTCAAGTTGACCTAGGTTTTTAGAAACCTAGGGTTTTGGTATCTAGGGTTTTGACACTTAGGTTTTGGCCTAAGGTTGTCGGTGAGCTATTGTAATATATAAATAAAGTTCAAGAGGACCTGGGATGGGTTGTTGTCATTGTTGTTGTTGTTATCGATTGATCCAAGTTCGTTATTGGTATGAGTAATTATTATAGTGAGGGAGAGAAGCATTGAGGAGTGAGGGAAGTCTGTGTTGTAAGATCTTTAGCTGGGTGCGTAGGGAGGGAAGACAGAGAGAAAGAGAGAAGATATGCTAGCTAAGAACGCAGATAAGAACTATATGCTTCCATCTTAATATATTATAAATCACATTTTTGTGAACCTAGCCCTAGGGAGAAGGTGAACCATGTACATCTTTGTGTTTTGTGTGATTGATGTTGTGTTCTCTTGTTTATAGATATATTGTTATTTCATTACTATGTTAGATCTGATATATAGTTGTGTGAAGTAGATCTAAGCTGGTAATCGATATCTATATGTTGTGTTGTTCTTGTATTGGATCCACTTTGTATTCCCTTGGTTGTATACATCTGTGTCCTGCAACCCCCCATGGCTACTTCAGGTGAGACTGCATATGCCTCGCAGGTTTTGCCGAAAGGGCCAGTAGTTAGGGCTTGTTGGTGCGCTCTTGGAGCTAAACCCTGCGTCTTCCCCTGTGCCAACAACATGATATTAGGGTAATTAGTTTTTGTAAATAATTATAAATAAATGTAGAATTAATGTAAATATTTTCCTATTTTTACCTTTTTCTTTATCCATAGAGATTAAGCCATTTCGTCACTAATTATTGATCTCGTAAGAAGGTAGGATTTATGTTTTGTAGGTTCAGAAATCAATGGTCCAGATTAACCCGTGAGATTTATCAATGACTTTTGAGTGACGAGTTTTAAACAGACATAATGTTTTCTATAGGTCTCAGAATGAGTCTCGTCATACCTATTTGGAAAGGTATTGGAAACAGGAACATAGTGATATAGGTCTCTAGACTGAACAACCGACATAAGACATCAGAAAATGCAAAAAAATGTAAACCACAGATTTGGGGGGGGGAATTGGCCATACCAGCTTCAAACAATCATATATGGAGCTATGGGTAACAAAATCAGGCCTAGGAGGGCTTGATGGAAATATGAAGGAGAGAATAATATGCTCAAATGTCAATTACTAACAGACTGAGAGCAAAAAAAGGTCCAAAAATGAAAAACATAGAAGGAACCTGAATCTTATTGAAGAACCCGCTATGCAGACTTCAAATTGTTATATCTGGAGCTACGAGAAACAAAATCATGCCAATAATGGCTCAATGGAAATATGAGACAAAGGAGAAGAATAAAAAATGATATTATTCAACAGTTCAAATCTAGAAATAGCCAGAAACTTTCAGGGAACAGAAGATAACGCCAATGTACTGAGTCAATGATTATTTTTAACGAAAATCATTTGTAAACTACCTCGGGGATAAAATGATCACTCATGAGTATGTTCAACTTCTATTTGTAATGATCACATGTCCATTTTCTAAATGTGAGAAAAGAAACAGAAGGAAAATCAAACAAACATTAATGAGAACTGAAGAGTCTCTCTTGTCTTATAAAAGAGAGCTCGTAGCAGAGAATTGACTTTTTCCCTTTTTAACAAAGGATGTTGCTTTTACTTTTGAGTGATAAAGAGCAGGAGGCATTTCAATTTTTTTTTGGCTTTGATGAATGTATTAGAGACTAGTAGTCCTTATGCATTTATATTTTAGTTGAATAGATAGTATTATGTTGTATGAACTATTTCTACAATTTGTTCTATCTGCTCTTACTATCACATGTTTCCTTGTAGGTATAGAAATAATGTTATGGATGGATGGTACAAGTATTTGTCTATGTATATGTAGCATTGTTGTTTTCATTTATCATTGGAATACTTGAACTATTTTTGGTTCTGATGGTGTTATATTTCGTGTACTCATTCTTTTAGTTTTTTCTCCTGAGATAGATTAGAATTAGTTAGATTAGATTAGTTTAATTTTAGTCAAATTAGCCTTAGGATTAAATAGGATTATTTGGGGGGAAGTGTGTTCTCTTTCCCCTTATTTTTCTTTAATTTTGAATGGAAACGAGGCCCATATACTCGTGGGAAACGCTATCCCAAATGAGAGTAGTTTTGATTGGGACCTATCATCGGGCGTTCTCCCTCATATTCTTGGAAAACCATTTGGACCCGTCAACACGTATAACATTTAATTCTCTTTGCCAAATACAAGCTCATTGATGTTTATTTATTATTTAGTCATTTAACCTATTAATGTATTTGACAAATGCAAATCTGAAGGGCGGTCACCTACATGATCCACAACGCATTTCTGATAAGGTTTTTTTTCCCATGTTTTTCTAGTCTCGCTTTAGTTGTTTTTTACGTGTCTGGGAGCCTACTAAAAGAAACCAAGGAAAGACTAGAAAACATTGGAAAAACATGAATCTTCACAAATATTGGACAACTTAATGGAAAATATTGGACATGGAATAACCTGAACACACTCTGTTGGGAAATTGGCTCTATTTCAAGTTCTATGATGGAGGAATAGGTATGTTATGTTTGTCGCAACTGTAATTTCTGGTCTTTTATAGTTTTTTATTGGGTTTTCTACCCCTATTCATATTTATTGATTGTATGCTTATTATTTCTACAACTAGGTGATCATGTCCTATGTAGAGGTAGTTGCTTTACCAATTATTGTATAGAATAGACTATATTAGTTTGTTGGAATAGGTTATGGATTGATGCATTATGTGTCTTGTTTTTTTATGGTGAGTTGTTTTTTATTTGATTGGCATTACACCATTTGATACCATTTATTTTCATGTGAAATAAATCTACATGTGTAAACTATATGGCAAGGAATACTATATGCTATTATACATTAATTCATATCATTTGATTGGTGGATCCAATGTATCTTTTTGCATCTTGCCTTGTATATAAACACTTTTTTTTAACATGGTGTGCTTGTGTCGTTTTACATTGAACTTGAGTTTATATTGATGTGAATTAGCTCTCATTATCTATTTGAAATCTAATCCTATATTTCTTGTTGACTTGGTTATATTGTCACTAAATGATTGTTGTTTTTGGGGTGCCCTCTTTCAACTACACTTTTATTCATGTCTATTAAAAGCATACAATGCAGTTTGTTTTCAATGATGACATTTATTTCTTTCTTCTACAATTCCTTTGGATTCTAGATGGAATCAACCATTACAAAAAGGAAATAAACACTAGATCACAAATGCCAATAAACACTAAAGATTTCATTTGAATTAGGAACCATGAGCTAGAAGAAAACCCGGTTACACTGGAAGTCCTTAGAGCCTAGTCTAAATGTAAGTGGTTCAAATAAAGCTAGTGATATTGAAAAAGTAGTAAATCATGTCAATGCAATATTCTATGTATGGCTCATCTATGGAAACGATAGAATTAGTCTATCAAAGAAATTTTAATAATATATATTATTAACTATACAATTTTTTGTTCCTCTAGTTATGCATGGACCTTATATGTTGTGTATGCATGTACCTTCTTGATTTCATTTACCTTTAATTATTGTTTTTCTACCTATTATACATGATTGGGTATGGGGAATTGAAAGTGTTGTGAGGGAGATAGGGACCAAATGAGCTTCTACCTTCATGTGGTTGTCCTTGTTTAGTAGAGAATAAATTAGTCTTGAAACCAAGAGGAGCACATTCATGAGTTATTCCCCTGTAATATTTCTATAGCATCATACATCTTTAATAATTATTCAGTCATATAACATTCGATTCTCTTTTTCAAACACAAGCTCATTGATATTTAGTTAATATTATGTTATTTAACCTATTATTATATTTGAAAAATTAGTTCTGAAGGGCAGTCACCTCCATGATCCACAATGCATTTTTGACAAGGTTTATGCTACCCATGTTTTTCTATTCTTTCCTTGGTTGTATTTTACATGTCTCAGATCCTATGAAAGAAACCAAATCAAGACTAGAAAACATGGGAAACAAAAAAATCGTGAGTATTGGACAACTTGATGGCGAACATTGGACATGGAACAACTTAATGGAAAAGATTGGACATGGAACAACCTGAACAAACTATGCTAGGGAATTGGCTCTATTATTGTGCATTTTGTACTTGCCCCAAAAGCCTAAGTCAAGTGGGTATAGAATTGGTGTAACTGGGAATAACCTATCACTGTCACCTTAATAGGAGATCCCTTTCTATTTAGGAGTATGTTTAAGCTACCCCAGGGGAGACATTCCTAGTGACTTGGGGGGTTTGAGAAGGCTAAGGAAAATAGTCACAAGGAAACCCTTTCCCTCTCACAGATCACTCTAATCAGAGATTTATTTTATTTCTTAAGGATGAAGAAAATGAAAATTATTGTGTACCTTCCCAGAACAAGACAACAAGGCAAACGGGGCACTTTCCAGGTACCAGATGATTGTTAGTACTTCATAAGACATTAAACCTTCATAAAATAAGCTAGATTATTGTGAATTTGCAGTTGTGCATCATTTTATAAAAGAAATTAATATCTTACAACCTCCACAAGATTCAAGCCTTGAAATTTCTTGAAAAAGACAATAAAAAGTGACTTTAACTAGGAAAATAGATAAAATTGTCACAAGCAAAATTAGCAATGATAGGCTAGCTTTTAATGGCACTTTTGCAAAGATTTTGCTGCAGTTAGATGGATTTAGCTATATTTTGTAACAACAACAAGTTTAAATGGTCAAAAGTGCAAGAAAACCATACACAAACTAGCACTTACCTAGTGGATTCACTAGCAATTATCCTAATTAGATTTTGATTGGTTCTAGTATGAGTTATGTAAGTAAATGTGCCAAATTGATGCAATTTTATATGGATGTAGCAATGTTTTTCTATATAAGCAAGTTATCTTAGGAATTATTCTAATCTAGGGATAGAAAAAGTTAGTAAAGGGTTCAAGGATAAGAGTTTAAGTGTTTGTTTTCTCAATCACCACTTGTAAGAGGTAGTCTAGTGCCTTTCTAGGGTTAATGGAGTCACTAATGGAAGTAGAAAATTCTTAAAGGAAATGTAGAAAATGATAATAATATGTTAAGGGATGGAGAGGACAAAAGAGGTGTTGGTATCCCAAGGCCTCAAAAATCCATTTCCAAGAGAAAATTGCTAGAAAGTAACAAGGGTTAGGCCCTAGCGATTTTCTCTTTCCTTGAACAAAATGTAATAAATTATGCAATTGGAAAAGGAAGTAAGGTTACTATAGTGCTAAAATGGTAGGACTCTAGTATTTACTTCAAATTAGGTGCCTTTCAAGAAATTTTAACATATGGAAGATTATAGGGAAAAAGATGATCACACATGTCATTCCCCTAGGGTTTCAAGCTAGCAATTTCATAATCTTAGACATGAAACAAGTAAAAAATAACCATAGAATTCATTCACAATAAATAAATGCAGAATTTATACTTACTTCACCAAGAATAAACTAGCAAATCACCCTAGTTGAAGATCCTCCACAAGAAAATAGCCAAAAAGCACCAAAATTTGCCTGCTTCAAGAAGTGTGCATCACTAGTTTCAGCCAATAACCCTTAAAAAGGGTCGAATATCAGACCTCAGACTTGCGTGAGTGAAATATGATGAAATATATAAGATATTTTTCCCTTATTTATACAATGTAAGTGACCTTTAATTGCATTTTAGGTCAAAAAAGCTGACATGGCCAGTTTACATCAAAAAACTAGTTTTACAATTAAAAATGACATCATGCCCTTCCTAGGGTGAGGTTAGGCCCCTTATTGGAATTCTATTTCTCCAAAGTGAAATGTTAGGGCTCAAAACCCCTCAAAAACTACCACATGTTCCAACCAAGCCATCCTCACGCCAAAACCCCCAACTGGATGACATCAAGACTCAGAATGATGATGTCAGGGGCCTTCAAGGCCAATCTCATGGTGGGAGGGAAAGACCCTCCTAGGTCCAGGCCTAACAAAGTGCCTCTGGTGGAA